>JAUCMX010000012.1:24793875-24871832 GCA_033459395.1 Hemibagrus guttatus | reverse complement strand
CTGATCACCTGTTCCCAATGTTTCCCTGATTATGTTCTCCATTTATAGTCCTGTCTTTGTCTTCTTTAGTTGCTAGTCCTCGTTTGTATGTAGGCCGATGTGGTGTCGCGGTTTCTGTTCCATGTTCTGTTCATGTCTTGTGTTTGATGTTTAATAAACCCCTTTTTGTTTCACGGAAGCTTCGCGTTGGGTCTGTTATATCCAGCCGGACACCGCCGGCTGTAACAGAAGGACTAGCCAAAATCGAACAGATCCAGCGTGAAGCTTCAGCGAGAAGGTTAGTTTTTTTGTTTCCGGGTTTTATTGTTTTGCTTGGTTTTTCGTTTTGCGCTCCGGTTCGAAGTGGTGTTTTTCGGGGGGGGGGGTTTGTTGATTCCGCCCCTCTCTCCGCCCGTGGTTAGGGAAAGGAGGAGGGATTCGGCAGAAAATTTAGATTTTGGAGGATTTTTGATTTTTCTTGCTCCGTCCATGTTCCCGTGGGTGCGTCGCCCCACGATGTAGCTTCCGTGGGGGGCGTGGCCCCGTTTTTATCCTGCGGAGGAGAGTTCCGGCCAAGGGCCGGAGTTTCAAGTTTTTGTTTCCGGCTCTCGCTCTGCCTAGGTTCCGGTGGGGGGCGTCGCCCCACGATGTAGCTTCCGTGGGGGGCGTTGCCCCAATGTTCGCCAGCAGAGGAGAGTTCCGGCCAGGGCCCCGGACCTTGAACATTTTTTTTTACAGTTTTGTTTGCTCCAACTCTCGCTCCGCCCATGTTCCTGTGGGGGGCGTTGCCCCATGATGTAGCTTCCGTGGGGGCGCTGCCCCACCTGTTGCCAGCGGAGGAGAGTTCCGGCAGCACCTTGCTCCCACCCTCCCGCCCCTTGGGGAGTTCCAGACCCCAGCGAGACGGACATCGTCGCCCCGGAGCCGTCGTTCGTCGGTGGACGTCGCTCGGTGCGAGTGCTCGGCGGTGGACGTCGCTCGGCGCTGCAGCTCGGCGGTGGACATCGCTTGGTGCTGCAGCTCGGCGGTGGACGTCGCTTGGCCCTGCTGCTCGGCTGTGGACGTCGCTCGGCTCTGCGGCTCGGCTGTGGACGTCGTTCGGCGCCTCCACTCGGTTGTGGACGTCGCGTCGGACCCTTTGGCCTTGCCGTCGGGTCCTTTGCTCCCCCCACTTGTCTCGCTCCTGCTTCTCACTCCCCCCACGTGCCTTGCCTTGATCCTCGTTCCCCCCACTTGCCTCGCCTTGGTCCTCGCTTCCCCCCACTCGCCTTGCTTTTGCTTCTCGCCCCCCCCCCCCAAGTGCCTCGCCCTGCTTCTCGCTCCCCCCACCGGCCTCTCTACATTCCTAGCTCCTCCCCAGGACCCATCGCTGGACCGGACTTTTTGGGAGGGGCTAGGGTTTGGCGCGTCGGGAGCCGCGCCTTTGAGAGGGGGGAGATGTTACGGGTAGCAGGGCTGAGGGTGAACCACTAGGGGGCCCTCAGTAGGGGTTGTCATGTCTGTTTATGTTTATGTTTTGGCCATGTGTGTGTTTAAGCCCCGCCCTCGCCTAATGTGTGTTCCTGCCCCTGATCACCTGTTCCCAATGTTTCCCTGATTATGTTCTCCATTTATAGTCCTGTCTTTGTCTTCTTTAGTTGCTAGTCCTCGTTTGTATGTAGGCCGATGTGGTGTCGCGGTTTCTGTTCCATGTTCTGTTCATGTCTCGTGTTTGATGTTTAATAAACCCCTTTTTGTTTCACGGAAGCTTCGCGTTGGGTCTGTTATATCCAGCCGGACACCGCCGGTTGTAACACAAAGGGTGCTACTTAAAAGTGCAACTCAGGCTAGGCCAATACCTATCTGTCCCTTGGATTCAAAGGTTATTAGGTCTCAAGCGAGCAGAACCCAACATTATCCCCTTGGGTCTCCTGTACATGAGACCATTCCTTTTATGGCCAGCAGGTGTTTTCATCCCCACATTCGCCCATCCAAGGTTATAAGGGTTATGTATTTGTGTGCGTTTGTGGACTACACTTAATTTGTGCAAGACCTTGAGGTGTTTCGCTGTTGCAAAACACCTCTTTGATGGTTCCCTAATGGAAGCTCCCAATGCCCGCCCGGCCTCGGCTCTCACAGTACAAGAACTGCCTAGAATTTAGGACCATGATTCTAGCTTCAAAACACCTTCTCCTGCCTCTGGAGAATACCATGCTCAAGTGCAGAGGTTTTCACCATAAGAATCGCCCCTCCGGGGGAATAGGGTTATGCACCACTGACATTGTACCCTTAATTTGTTGAAGACCCCAGTTCCAACCTTGAACCATAAGGTTTGTTGTCATTGCAGAACACTTTCGACAGACACCTCCCTCACGGGCTTGGGCACGGTTCTCGATAGCCACCCTGCCCAAGGTGTTTGGGAAGGCCCTCACCTCTTGTGGCACAAAAACTGCCTGGAGATGAGGGCTGTATTTCTGAATCTAAAAAAACACTTCCCTCCGCAGCTCAGGATTTTGGGCAGAGACCAAATTTATAAGCTTCCTGAGAGTGATTTACATTCCCGGGCATACCAACTGGGGAGCAGACTTCCTGTCAAGGCCTGGGGAGTGGCCACTCCACCCACAGGTGCTGAAGCTCATATGGCTGAGCAGAAGTGGACCTGTTTGCCTCCATGGTTCACCTGTACCCTTAAAATGAAGGTGGCAGCTGTTGTTGCCAGCCATGCGCCTATCCATTGGGCTTCCTTAGGAAGGCACTCTTTGGTCTCCTGCCTCTCGTGCAGTACCAGACAACTGAGGTCTTTCTGGAGACCGCGAGTGCCCTGCTGGGAAATTTCTGTCATCTGATTCTTTGGTAATTTTATAACATATTTACAATACACAATATTTGTGTAACATTTGAGTCTTTTTAAATATATTTGAAGGAGCATTGCAAACACTCTGTGTTCATGATGATCAAATACAAATAAAAGACAGTGTTAGGGGGAACCCAGGGAAAAAATCATTGTGCACTGTCACAGAAAACGGAGAGAAGCCCTGTGGCTATAAAATAGGAAAGAATACCACGAATCGTAAGAGGCATCTGAAGACACGTCACCCTGCTATTTATGCAGCGTCTGTCACAGAAAGTCAACTATTTTGTCTTATTTATACAAGTACTTTTTCTGAACGTTAGGTCAGTGTTACTGGATGTGTCAACAGGGAAATTCGCTAGCAAGTTTTATGTTTTTACGTTTTAGCGTTCCGTTAACTAACGTCAATTACTTTACAAAAAGCTTTACTGCATAGCTCTGAGCCAGACTTCCATAAATGTGAAGTGCTTAATTATATATTGTACAACAGTTCTGCTTTTATGTGGCATTCGTATCACGTGCTGTAGCAACATTATTTAGGCCATAGCCTATTTGTTGTACTAACTTAATAGCATGCAGATAGCAAACTATTTCTAAAATGACAGATGGATTTGGAAGTTGCTAAAGTTATTGGCCATGTACGTATGCTTAAAGTTGGAATACACAGCTTGTTATCTTGATTCAAATTTCTCATAAGATTAATTGGTCTAAAGAGAGAAAAATTATAATGACTATTTTTGTCTAAATACTACATAGAAAATTAACTAATTTAAAGCTGGTAACTGCAGTTTGACTAAAACTTAACAAAAATGCAATGACTTTTCGTTGACTAAAACTAGACTAAAACTATGAAAGACAAACATTAGATTAGATTAGATTAGATTAGATTAGATTAGATAAGATTCAGCTTTATTGTCAGTACACATGTACAAGTACAAGGCAACGAAATGCAGTTTAGCATCTAACCAGAAGTGCGATGAGCAGCAAGTGCTTCATATATTGAAGTGTAGATAATCTAATATGTACAGATGCAGTACTATGGAGAAAATTACAGTTGTGTATATACAGTATTATCAACATGATATACAGATGTATGTGATATGGACATGATATACAGAATACTATGGATTATGTATAGATAATACAATATGTACAGATCAGGGAAGATGTCCAGATAGGAGCAGTATATGGGGATAATTACAGGTGGATATATACAGTATTATCAACATGATATATAGATGTGTGTGCTAATAATATACACAGTAATATGGACAATATACATATGTGCAGTGAGCATATATACAGGAGGTTAGTGCCATGTGCATACAATACAGATGGATCGTGCAGATGATGTATAGTCTGAGGCTATGAACTATTATATACAGTATGTGAATGTGTGCTGCATTGCCTACGTAGAAGTGACATGGCTAGATGAAGTAAATGCAGTCAACCCAAAGGAGGGATGAGGAGTGTGTTGTGGTGAGGGAAGGGCACAGGGGTTCAACAGGGGATGGAATTCAGTAGGGAGACAGCTGTGGGAAAAAAGCTGTTCCTTAGTCTGCTGGTTTTGGTCCGGAGGCTCCTGAATCGCCTTCCGGAGGGTAAAAGTTTAAAAAGTCTAAATGACTAAAATGTGACTAATACTAATAACCATTTTTGTCTGAAGATAAAGACTAAGATTAAATCAATAATGGCTTTCAAAATTAACACTACTCTGAGAAAACAATTAGGGGGATTCTGTGTGTGTGTGTGTGTGTGTGTGTGTGTGTGTGTGTGTGTGTGTGTGTGTTTATTTCACGTTCAACAGCATAATTAAATGCACTGAAAAGTTCACAGACCTTCATTAGTATAAAGACGTCCTCCAGTATAATACCTACAGTTATAATGCAAGTGGAAATCCTGGACGAGTCTGAGAAATAAATTAGGGGGTTTTGTGTGTGTGTGTGTGTGTGTGTGTGTGTGTGTGTGTGTGTGTGTGTGTGTGTGTGTGTGTGTGTTTCACTTTCACTCTTATTAAATGCACTTAAAAGTACACAGCCCTTCATCCTACAGTACAAATTATTTAGATCAATTTAAAAAACACTACACAGAGCTGCCATTATTGCTAACAAGACTGTCCAAGCAGACAGAGAATAAAATATAAACAGCAGAAACAACTATAAACATCCTCTTAAACCCTACTGTATGTTGATGGCCTTTGTGTTTTCTATTTTTAGATCTGGTCTGATCACTGAAAAGGCAGGAAGTACAGTTTCCTGGTGTTTCCCTATCACTGGAACAAAGCACAATGTAAATACAAATAAAACTACTGTGCTGACATAGATAACAAAGACCTTACCTGTCTCATGTGACTCTTCTTGTGCAGAGGTACATGAGACAGGTAAGCTCTTGCACTATTATTTTTCAGTTTTCCCTTTTACTATTAAGAAAGTGCACATCTGCACACATTATTTTGCATTCACATCACATTTTTAACACTCAAACTTCAGGAGCTATAGGGTGACAGCAGGAACAGTGAGGGCGCAGGAGGACAAGTGAGGGCGCAGGAGGACCAGTGAGGGTGACAGCAGGACCGGTGAGGGTGACAGCAGGACCGGTGAGGGCGCAGGAGGACCAGTGATGGTGACAGCAGGAACAGTGAGGGCGCAGGAGGACCAGTGAGGGCGCAGGAGGACCAGTGAGGGCGCAGGAGGACCAGTGAGGGCGCAGGAGGACCAGTGAGGGTGACAGCAGGACCAGTGAGGGCGCTGGAGGACCAGTGAGGGCGCAGGAGGTTATAACACCAGATGACTTTGCTTGTGGAGTTGAAGCGCTAATCTAAATCTTAATAGCAGAATGCATCCTTACCTCTCTGAGAGTGCTGTGCTCCATGAAACTCTCTCTCTGACTCCCAGCAGTCATGTGCTCCTCAGTTGTGCCCTCACAGTGTATTGTGATATGTGTGTGTGTGTGTGTGTGTGTGTGTGTGTATTGTGACGTGTGTGTATCTGTTGTTCTAATGATCTGGGTGCTGCTAGATGTGTTTGGTCGCTTCTTTGGTATTACAAAGGGCTTACTAGTTTGTTACCTCAGTATTTCAAGTGGTTGCTAAGGTGTTGCTAGGTGATTCTTTTTTCTAACCTGCTGAAACCTCCACTCTATCTCCCCTTCCTCTGTAGCTTCATGCACTCTTTCATTTCTTCCTGAACCCTGACTTCTTTTCCTCCCTACCCTTGGGCTCAGCCACAGACATTTTCCTCTTCTCTCTTTCCTCAACCATGGACCTCCTCTGCCCTCTGTCTACTAAACCCAGG
Source organism: Hemibagrus guttatus (assembly GCA_033459395.1). NCBI lineage: Eukaryota > Metazoa > Chordata > Actinopteri > Siluriformes > Bagridae > Hemibagrus > Hemibagrus guttatus. The sequence goes on along the minus strand of JAUCMX010000012.1, from coordinate 24,865,730 downwards.
AAGACTTCTTGTCCTTCTTCATTGGCTGGCAGTATTTCGGGCTGTAGCCATTGCTTCACAGTCCTCAGCATAATGTGCAGGCTCCTCAGCACTAAGCATATAGTAATCCAGTTGGGCCTCCCCAGAGAGCAATAGGGCAAGAATGCTGCCCCTGTCTTCTCTGGAGCAGCATGGGAAAGGGATGCTTTCTACCTGGAAGGTCGGTCATATGAGGTAACATGGAGGGGATCAACATCTGCTCCTCTCAGACTCTCCACTAATTTTCCTTGTGAAGGCATTTCCTTCCCACAGGAAACAACTCTTTTCACAGGAAACATTTTAGGCCCTGTGTCACAGGGATAATTTACATTTAAATGTGCTCTGAACTAACAACTTTCATTCTCTCCACTAGTTGCTAAAAATGAGCAGAACTGTGAAAATGAGATTCAACACTTGAATGTTTACGTCAAGTGTTATCATAAGTCATAAGTGTTATCCTCTCATATGATTAAATTACAGACTCCTGAAGTATTGTCACATCATGACACAATCTAAAATTTAGAAATGATTTTAATACACTGTAGATGTGCACGCTGTCACTGACTGCTGCAGGGCAAAACGTTAACTTCCAGCAAAGTTCAGTCTCTTTTAGCACAAGTTCATCTTCATGAGAGCAGAATGGCAGGATAGCGAGCATGTAGCTCACTGTTTACATCGTGAAATGCTACACAAAACTTGTTTCTCATTTTTTTATTTATTAAAAGTAATATCACATACACTACCGCTCAAAAGTTTGGAATCACTCAAAGATTTTATTGTTTTCCAAGGAAACACACACGAAATTAGTCTGAATAGAAAATATAGCAGAAGAACAGGACATGCTGACATGTCAGAGTTAGAAATAATGACTTTGATGGAAATGATGAATGTTTTCTTCAAACTTTGCCTTCATCAAAAAAACACCTTTTGCCGCAATTACAGCCTGCGCATTCTAGCTGTCAATTTTTTAGGATACTCTAATGAGATTTCACCCCATGCTTCCTGGAGCATCTCCCACAAGATGGATTGGCTGATGGAGTCTTCCTCCGTAGCTGAAATATCCAAGTGATCCAAAACTTTTGAGCGGTAGTGTAATTCTAACATTTTATTTAACATATAATTTACTGCCATAGCCAATCAGCCTCATTAGATATATGTACACAGAGTGAAGGCGAGGCGTGCGCTGTGGCCTTTCTGAGGCATTTCCATGCTCCTCCCACTCAAACAGGCCGAGCGCTGAACGGACAGTGGCATTTCAGCACCCCAGTGTTGTGGATAGTCGGGAAGCACATGGCCGCTCTGTACTTTTTAAAAAAAAAGCTGCGGCCAATCAGAGCAGCGCTACAACCTCTGGAGAAGAGAAGAGGACATCACTGTGGAGGTAAGAGCGCGAGTCACACGTGAATTAATGTGCATTTCTCAATCTCTTTCATTACAGAGCTGCCAATGGATACAGAGGATGACGCTCTATATAAAAACATGTTTCTTCCAACTCCGTTTATTAGCAAAGGTGAAGCCTTTTGTTTTGATAAAAGATATGGAAAAAGCCATTTATGCTTTTATAAGTTCCAGATTGGATTACTGCAACGCTCTTTAATTAGGCATTACCCAGTCCTCTACAGCTGGTCCAGAACGCTGCAGCATGGCTTTTACCCGGTATCAATAAGCGTGCACACATCACCCCAGTCCTTTCTTCTCTCCACTGGCTTCCGGGACCTTACAGAATTCAATATAAAATCTTATTATTTCTTTTGAAATCTCTGTCTGGTATGACCCCTACCTTATCCAACTGCACACCCGTGGCCGAACTCTGAGGTCCTCTAATCATGTACTGCTCCAAGTGCCCAGAACAAGATATATCTCAGTGGCAGCTCCTAAGCTTTGGAATTCTCTCCCTCCTGATCTTACATCTGAAAGGGAATTCTCTCCCTTCAAAGCTAAACTAAAGACATATTTATTCACCAAAGCCTTTGTTTTGTAGTAGAGGGTATATTACTTTTATGTTATCTCTAATTTTATTACTATAATTTGCACTCTGCAATTTTGCACTTTGTTCAGCACCTAGGTTCTACGTGGTAGTTGTTAGGTGCTATATAAATAAAGATTGAATGGAATTGAATGATATCTGATGTGTTTGTGTTCAGCCCCTCACTGCCTGGGTTGTGACGTTACACATATATAGCTATGAGGGTGTCCTGGGTCATGAATGAATGAATAATTTACATAGTAATTTTGATATAAAGCACTGTTTGTGTGCCCTGTACACTTCTTTTTTAACATTAATGACTGTGGCCTGTCTTTGTTCTGTGAGATTCTTTGCTCTGAATTTTTGGGGAATTCCAGTGTCACAGTTTAGATACACATCTCCAACACACAGTGTTCATTCGAACCCATTACACAGACTCCTCAGGTATTCTCTACAAGTGCACAGAGCGCACAATCGAGCGACTCAGAGGAATCTGTATTTGAATTTCACAAAAAAATTTTTTAACAAAAAATCTGCAATAATAACAACATAAAAAAGGTGTGTGTGATTGTGTACTTGTTTTCATTTTCTATTAGAGTATTTATACTGAACTGCTTCATCTGGAAAACACCTTTTTCTTTTATGACTCAAGATATAAAATAGAAAGAGAAAGTTTCCTGATTATAACTGCCCCAGTGCACCTCTTCAGGCACAGGAGAGAAACCTGGTAAGAATCAACACATTTTTACTTTTATATAGTTAAAAGTAATTAATTATATATATATATCAGTGTGTGTTACAGTAAAATACTGAGCGATTGGGTAAAGTTACTGATACTGTGGTGAAAAAAACACATGAATAGAGGAGACAAAACTAAGGCAGAAAAACATATCTTTTATTCATCAGATTCCTAAACAGTGAGCAGCACCCTGAGTCAGATCAGAAATATTGCTGTTTATTAATGTTTACAGATTTACAATGTTTATCCTTTCTCATCACAAAATCTTTCACACACACACACACACACACACACACACACACACACACGAGGGGGAGATTTGTGACAGAGCTGCTGTTATAGAAAATGAATTAAAACTTTGACCAATCACAACCCATTATTCAGTGCAATAAATACGATTTATTTATTTCCGTAAATTTGCAATACTCAGTTTTGTTGGTCCAGTGACACCTAATAATTTTCTGCTTTGTAGGAACTTTGTAGTCGATATGGGAGTTCAGAGCAAACACTGGGTTCTCCTGGCAGCGGGTTCTACAGGTTGGAAAGACTACAACCATCAGGTGAGAATATTAAAATCAGAGGCTTGTTTTTACAGGGGTTTTGTAAATAGGTTGCTTACAAAGAAAAATAAATATTTTAAAATGTTTTGTAATATCACAAACATATAATACCTGGTACATTCTGCTACAGTCTCTCTTTTTTTTTAGGAATATTATTATTTTAAATAATCAATTTTTGTTTTTTTAAAGCTCAGTAAAACTACTGTTTCGGTTTCAGGCCAATGTGTGTCACGCTTACCAAGTCATACACCAGAATGGGATTCCAGATGAACAGATTGTGGTGATGATGTATGACGACATCGCTCATAATGAAAAGTGAGTTTTACAGATTAGAAGTAGAAGTAAGAAAAATTCCCATAAGCTAAATAATCATTCTGTTGATTCAACTGTAAAGATTGTGGTGTCATTTACAGTCATGGGAAAAAGAAAGTACACACTTATTCAATTCTATTCTTTTTATTTACAGTATCCTACTACCACTATCATTAGGAGACTAATTAGCAGGCAGGTTTTCCTAAAGAAATGCACAAGATTAATTAATCATCTAGAAGTGTGACTACCTCTATATAGCAGAACTTTAGGCAGTTCTGGAGCACTCAGGTGTGTGTCCACATCATGACAAGAAGATTAGACATGACCTCAGAGAAGCAGTTGTTGCTGCTCATCAAACTGTAAAGGGTTATAAAGCCATTATATAATTATTATGTTATGTTATATTATATTATATTATATTATATTATATTATATTATATTATATTATATTATATTATATTATATTATATTATTTTAACATATTATGATATTATATAATCTCTAAACATGAATTTGAGTTTGTAACACCAGTCCATCAAATGGTAAATGGTTCATTCACACGGTCATTCAGCCCTAGGGGCAATTTATCTAAGCCTGTCCACCTACTGGCATGATTTTGTGGTGCAAGAAGACTGGAGAACTTAAAGGAAGGTCCAGAAAGCCAGTAACTCACAGAACTGGTGACCCAGGGGCTGTAAGGTGTCAGAGTTACCCACTCTATCACTGTGACACCTGTTATATAATAAATGTTTAATAAACATTCATAAGTAATAATATGATATTTTTCTGCAGGAACCCTGATCCTGGTAAAATCATTAATGTACCAAATGGACCAAATGTTTACACTGGGGTTCCAAAGGACTACACTGGAGAGGTAATATATTCTATACACACAACAATTAAATACTCAGATTATACTTCTATTTTTTTGTTTGTTTGTTTGTTTTTGGTGATTTGGAATATATCTTTTTAAACTGTTCATTATCAGGATGTATCAGCTGAAAACTTTCTGGCTGTACTGCGAGGAGATTCATCGGCTGTCAAAAAAACAGGACCAAAAAAAGTCATACAAAGGTATTTATATCAGTTATTTATTTCACTGTCATATGTTGTTCAGATTGTTCCAGACAGTACTTTTATTAAAAATATATTTAAAAATATTATTGAAATACACATTTTTATAGTCACAATTAATTATCTTTCCACATCATTGCCCTGCTATAAAATGAAGAGTCTCCTAAACTTTATATTTTTAGCAGACTGAGGCAGGTTTTCTAGTAACATGCCCCTGTATTTTGCTCCCTTCAATTTCAAAAACCATCCCCTCAGCCTGGAACTGGGGGATTTGGTAGCTTAGGGTATAAGGTGTTGAACTACTGTTGTGAGTTCAAATGTCACCAAGCTGGAACTGAGCAAGGCCCTTAACCCTCAGTTGTATAAAATGAGATAAACTGTATGTTGCTCTGGATTTTACTCTGCCAAATGCCAGAAATTGAAATGATGCTGCCACCACCACATTTCACTGTGTTAATTGAGTTATGTTATGCTACTTTACATTTAAATCACAGATACGTGGTTGGTAGTGTGGTGCAGCTTACTGAGGTGTCCAACCCCTTAGATAATTGACACCTTACAAATTTTACACCCTATTCCTTAGTTGTGAAATTCTTTTACCTTCATTTTAACTTCAATATGATCCTCCTGTCAGCAGTCACACAATAAGATGCAGTGGTATGTTTCAGATCATGAGCAGTTCCTTATTTGCTCTATAGTTTTCTCTTCACATCAAACTGGTACAAGCTCAGCTTTCTCTTATCAGGCCATAGGATGTTGTTTAAGATTTGAATAGAATTACTCTGGTCTTCCTGTTTTTGAGGCTTACCAATGGTGTACATATTGTGGTAAACCCTCTGTATTTACTCTGGTGAAGGTATCTCTTTACCATTGACACTGAAACAGACATGTCTACCTCCTGGAGGATGTTGTACATCTGGCCAGTTCAGGGTTTTCTTCACCAGGGGAAAAATTCTTCTGTCATCAACCACAGTTTTTTATGGTCTTCTGGGTCTTTTGGCACTTTTTTCAAGAATGTTCTAAACACTTGAGTTGGCCAATCCAAACGTTTTTCTATCTCTCTTAAGGCTTTGTTTTGATTTTTCAGCCTAATGATGGTCTGCTTCACCGTCAATGACGGATCTTTGGAAAGTTAACAGCAACAGATTTCTAATACAAATGTCAGACTTGAAATCAGCTCTAAATCTTTATCTACTGTAGTAGACATCAAAAATAACAATAAATCTGTCCAAATACATGACAGTATATGATGTGTGTGGAAATATAATGACCTTTATTATTTTGATTATGTTCTCTTTCAGTGGTAGAAATGATACGGTGTTCATCTACTTATCAAGCCATGGAGGTGAAGGTTCCTTTAGCTTTCCAAATTCCACAGTAAGTTTAGTAAATGTTCTCTTTCTCTATTGTATTTAGAGTTGAGTGTTTGTAAGGATGATTAAGCTGCATTCTGGATCAGATGCAGAAGTTGGATGGTGTTATGGGAATGCCAATGCCAATGCTGCCACACACTGGGAGATGTCTGTCCCAGAGGTTGTGAAAGAGCACAAATGAGCCAGGAGCAGAGTATCATTAGCCCTGTAAGACCCAGGACCCAGGAGTGGGGTCCAGGTTCAGATTATAGAACCTGACAAAGGTGTGCGGAGAGGACCAACCTGCCGCAACATAAATATCCTGGGGGGAACGCCCCTAGCCAGAGTGCTGGACAAGGCGATACACTTAGGAGAGTGAACTGTAATCCCTAGATTCGAGACACCTCATAGGCCTAGGAGATAGCTACCACTATCCAGAACAAGGTGCTGCTTGGAGACCGGATTGCTTTTGTTGTGGTCACCAAAACAGATGAAAAGGGAGAAACAGTGTTCAAGCAATTGTCTCTCATGCTCTGCCAACTCATGGGGTGAAGGGCAGAAGGCCTGCAGGTGAGAGAAATCTGGTCTCTACCTAGGGCTAGATCTGTTACACCAACCTGAAAAGAGGGCACAAACACAGACCGCCCTAATGATTGATGAAGGGGACCTCCAAAGGTAGCCCCTGAGTTTCAGAGAACGTGTTTCACCATTAGAAAGATAGCCCCCATCTTCAGGCAGTCTGTGTGCCATGAGAGACAGGAGTCTGCACTCTGTGAGGGTGAGCAATAATATTAGGCCTAAATGGAGAACCTGGAGAAATGCACATGTGAAGATATGCACTCTTCAGGATTATCGTCACAAATCAGTCCTCAGACCTGATCTGCAACACAATGACCTTGAAATGTTAACATCCCGGACTTGTATGTTTTAGCATACAATTTGGAGCACACAGGTCTAACATTGGGTGTAGCCCCCAACCTTCTTAGGAATCAAGAAATACTGGGTATAAAGCTCAACCTGGGAGAGGAATGCTCTCTACATCTCCTTTCTCAGATGCAAGAGAAGTTCCTACTGGAGGAATGAGGTATGTTCTGTGCCAACAACAGTGGGCAGTACACCCTGAAAGAAGGAGAATGGGAGGCAAACTGGATTCTGTAGCCTTTTCCCACAGAACCCATTGTGAACCCAAAGCGGTGCGCGAGAAAGCGGAAGCATGGCAAGGGTGTCCATGCTAGGCTAAAAACTAACCCTAGCACTCCCCTCCATTCTTCCTTCCAATGTCTGCTCGCTGGATAATAAACTGGACTACATCCGACTCCAGTGAACTACATGGCATGAATACAGAGACTGCTGTGTCTTTGTTTTTACGGAGATGTGGCTCAGCAACAAAGTTCCAGACGCCACCATTCAGCTAAACGGGCTAACCGCATTTCATGCCGACAGAAATGCAGCTCTGTGCCATAAGACTTGCGGTGGTGGTGTATGTGTTTACATCAACACGGAATGGTGCAAGAACTCTGTGCTTGTTTCTAGCTACTATTCATCGCTAGTAGAGTTTGTGACTGTTAGATGCAGGCCATTTTATTTACCATGGGAATTCACCACCGTATTCATTGTCGGAGTGTACATTCCCCCCAGAGCTAATGCTAAAGATGTTCTGTGTGAGCTCTACGGAGCTATTAGCGAGCTGCAGAATGCTCACCCCGACGGACTGTCCGTTATCACCGGAGATTTTTAATCATGCAAATCTCAAGTCTGTTCTCCTTAAATTCCATCAGCATGTGGCAACCAAAGGAGTGAATGTGCTGGATCTTGCTTATACAAACATTCCCGGCAAGTATTGTGCAGAGCCCCGCCCCCACCTCGGCTACTCAGACCACATACAACATACAGACCGCTCATCAGATGCTCTAAACTGGTTCTGAAACTGGTTAAAACTTGGCCAGAAGGAGCCATCTCTGCTCTGACTGAGACATGCTTAGGGAGGCTGCAACCAACGGCGATACCACAGATTTGGAGGAATATACATCAATGACCAGCTACATCAGCAAGTGCATCAATGATGTGACCATCTCCAAATCCATCACCACACTCTCCAACCAGAAGCCGTGGATGACCGCAAAAGTGCGTGCGCTGCTGAAATCCAGGGACTCTGCCTTCAGAGCTGGAGACAAGGATGCCCTAAGAACAGCACTGGCTAAAGTGTCTCAAGCCATCAGGGAGGCAAAGCCTACACACTCCCAGAGAATCCATGGCCACTTCCAGAGCAGCGGTGACACTCAGCGCATGTGGCAAGGCATCCAGTCCATCACCAACTACAGGCCAGCTCCACCTGCCTGTGACAGTGATGCCTCCTTTCCAGATGCGCTGAACAGCTTCTACACTCGGTTTGAGGCACAGAATGACTTGACGGTGAGGAAGACCATCCCTCCTCCAGAGGACCAGGTGCTTTGTCTCACCAAAGCCGATGTGAGGAAAACTCTATGCAGAGTTAACCCATGGAAAGCTGCTGGACCAGACAACATTCCTGGCAGAGTGCTCAGGGAATGTGCTGAACAGCTAGCAGATGTCTTCACTGACATCTTCAACATCTCCCTGAGCAGCGCCATTGTCCCAACGTGCCTAAAGACCACCACCATCATCCCCGTGCCGAAGAAGTTTCCAGTGTCCTGTCTCAATGACTACCATCCCGTTGCACTCAAACCCATCATCATGAAGTGCTTCGAGAGGCTCATCATGAGGCAAATCAAGGACCTGCTGCCACCATCACTGGACCCCATGCAGTTTGTGTAGCGTCCAAATCGCTCCATGGATGATTCCATCAGCTCAACTCTCCATCTGCCCCTCACACACCTGGAAAATAAGGACACTTATGTACGAATGCTGTTCATCGACTTCAGTTCAGCATTCAACACGATCAACCCTCAGCACCTGTTCGAGAAGCTGAGCCTGCTGGGCATCAACACCTCCCTCTGCAACTGGATCCCGGACTTCCTGACTGGGAGATCTTGGTCAGTCCAGATCGGGAACAGCACCTCCAGTGCCACCACACTGAACACTGGAGCTCCACAGGGCTATGTTCTCAGTCCACTGCTATTCACCCTGCTGACTCATGACTGTGCAGCAATGCACAGCTTCAACCACATCATTAAGTTTGCCAATTACACGACCATGGTGGGTCTCATCAGCAAGAACGACGAGTCAGCATACAGAGAGGAGGTGCAGTGGCTAACAGCCTGGTGTACAGCCAACAACTTGTCTCTGAACGTGGAGAAAATGAAAGAGATGGTTAACTTCAGGAGAGCACAGAATGACCATTCTCCACTGAACATCAATGGGTCCAACATGGAGATGGTCAAGAGCACCAAATTCCTCGGTATTTACCTGGCGGAGATCGGAGTCTCTCTTCCCTCTATTATAGACATTTACTCCACACGCTGCATCTGCAAAGCCAACAGCATTGTGGATGACCCCACACACCCCACACACCCTCCTGCCGTCTGGAAAGAGGTACCATAGCATTTGGGCCCACACATCCAGACTGCTGAACAGCTTCTTCCCTCAGGCAATCAGGTGTCTCAACAGAGAACTGAACTAAACTGAGGAACATGGACACACACGCACGCACGCGCACACACACACACTCTGAACTGAGAACTGAACTGAACAGAACTCACACACACCTGATATTGTTTACATGCACACTTCACTTTAATATTTGTACTGTAACTTGAAATATTATAACTGTGTTAACTATGTCTGCTGCTATTTTTGCACTCACTGTACAACACCGTTCTTTGCACTCACTGTAAAATACAGTTCTTTTTTTGCACACAGTGGGTGTTATGTGTCTTTTTTGTCTGCACTGTCTCGTCATTCCCTGCACTTATGTTGTATGTTTAGTTTAAAAATTCTGCACCTTAGTTTAGCTTCATGTTTGTCTGCATCACCCTGTATTTTGTTTTTGTTATGTGTAGCGCCTCTGGTCCAGGAGGAACGTTGTTTCATTTCACCATGTACTGCATCAGCTATATATGATTGAAGTGACAATAAACCTTCTTTGACTTTGATTTGACTTGACTCTGATGCACCCGGCAGAAGCGTTCACGCTGCCAGGTGGTCTGAAAGAGGTGTTTGCCTCTCTCTGTTCTCACCTCACATAGTGCCCTGAAACAGCAAGCTGGCAGGGGCTAACCCAAGAGGTGGCAACACATATGGAGCAGGGGAATGGGTGGTCTTGGCGGAACCCCAAAGCACTGGAGGTGGCTGGGTAGGTAGCAGTGGAAATGGCCCTAAAGGGGCATCTCTGAGAACCCTAGCCCTTGGGCATTAGGAGTCCACTCTGTCCCACATGACGGAGATGGTTGTCACTTGCCTGGAGGACCTGCCCCTAAGTGCTAGCCAGCCACCCAGATTTTTCATGGGGTGGCTAAAGCTGCAACACTAGCCTTCTTTTCCTGTCTCAGCAGACCAGGCAGGGGCTGGTGGCTACTGGCCTAGCCCTAGCACCTCACTGTGGAAAAGGAAGAACAGGCCCAAGATCAGTGCATTTAAAAGAAAGCTTTTGTCCCTTTCTTTTATCTCTGTCAGATTGCCTCTATGTAGCAACCAAATTCAGTCATGAAACTGCCAATTGCATGGGCCGTCTGCTTTGTGGCACAGAAGACTAAATCTGTGGCCTGGCAGAGTTCAGATCTCATTGATGAGCCCCTTCCTGCAGATGAACTCCTTTAGCAGGTCAGCTCAGTATGACTGCAAAACTGCCATTGTATGCAGCACTGCAATGGCTCAACCTGCGGGTTAGCTTTTCAAACACCACAGAATGCGGTGGCAATTTGAATGCTGTTTGAGGAGCTTGATGAGGACAACAAGGAGCAGAGTCCGATGCAGATAGTATTATATCCTCACCTAGGTCAGGAGAAATTGCAAAGCGAGCTCCTGGAACTGAGGTGGAGGTATTAGAGACAGCTGAAAGGACGAAAGGGATTCATGAAGCCGTGAAACAATGACCGAATCTGGCCACGCTGCCTCAACAGATGCGAGACTCAAGCCATGTGGCGCAAGGAAAAATTTTGCAGGGCACGCAGCCAGCTCCCTCGAGAGCCCACAGAGCTTGTGGCATGACTTCCAAATAGAAACATTCCCATAGCTCAGCCATGACACAGCGTCGAGCTCCCTTGAAAGGGAACTTGACATACATCATCAAATCTGCCTACAGCTCTCAGTGAGTTAAACAAAAGTTTGCAAAAACACTTAGCCAAGAACTAGTTTCCCGGTACCCTCTGGCTAGATGAAGCATGAAGCAACTGGAGGCATTAAGTCTTTAGATAGTAAGAACTATATGATACTGAGATCAGGAATAGTAATAATCAGTTGTTTTCTGTTACAGCTTTCTGTAAAAAAACTCTGTGGCACAGTGACAACAATGTCAACGGAGGGCAAATTTTCAAAAGTACGTATTTTAAAACTCTCACATTTTAATACATGTATAAATATATTTATTATCTCATTTTTATGTTAAAGTGAATAACATGTTACAGACACAGATTACACCACAGTGCTGTTGAATTGTGGATCGTGATTGGTCAGTGTAATGATACGCCAGAAGCGGAGGATGTAGAATCCATTCACAGATTTATTAATAAGCAGCACAATACAGCGGGAAAAGTCGAAGTTAAAAGGAAAGCAGGAGGCCAGAAAAGCCGGAAAGCAATCGAGAGGCAAACAAAACCAAAACAAAGAGGCAAAATTGATAATCGGAAAACAGGCAAGGTTATACATGGAAATCCACGTCAAAGGCAGGCAAAAGGCAGTAGTCACGAAACAATCAAGCTCAAGCAAACAAACAAACAAACAAATGCTCGGTATGGCTGCTAGGAACAATACTTCGCGGGGAACTGGTGTGTGCACGCTGCTTAAATGTCCGTGCTGCAACCAGGAAGTGGACCATGTGACGGTGTGAAAACTCGGGGGAGGGGTCCCTCTGCTGTTCAGCTTCCCGATGTGACGTGACAGTCAGAAGGTGTTGATTAATTTTCTATAACAGCAGCTCTGACAGTAGTGCAGCTGTAAATCACAGGTTTATTTTAATGTGCTCATTCTAATACACTGTAGATTCTATAGTGATAAATATATAGTTCTATATACAAAATGAGAGGTGAGACAGATGCAGATGCAGCTGAGTGCAATTTTAATTATTAATTTTAATTATTAAGCCACAGTCAGACAGACAGTTCTGAAACAAAGGGCTAGATCAAAGTCAGTACACAGGTGAAGGAACAGGTGAGGCACAAACTGTATATACAAGGCAGAGACAAAACTTGAAAGAAGAGCTAACTAGCAAGGTTAAAATCCGAATAACAAACACAGTAATGTAAGGCTTGGTAAATGTCAGGGTGGAATGCACAGACTGAGTGTTTATTCTGTAATGCCAGTGTCAATCAGGTGATGGTCAGGTACATATGTACATAAGTCACCAGGGTGACATGAAGTTAAAGGAGTTTTCCCAACTTCCTGAAGACTTATATATCTACTGGATTAGTGCAGTGAGCTAGTGATTTTTTTTTTTTGAGGAAGTGCATACACCCAGGAGAGTGACACTCACCCTAAAGTTTTGCAGCAGACTTTAGATGTTCAGCCAGGTGTAGAGTCACTAGTAAAGCAAAACATTGAACTATTTGTCTAGGAATCTGAAGCTACAGTGGACACAGGCACCTGCAGAAGACCAGTTTGTATCATTTTGTCATGGACAGACCTTATATATGTTTTAAATACAATAAAAATCACTACAATCACTGATTTTCCCTCTATTCTGATGTTTGATTTGAACTGAAGCTCTTGACCTGTATCTACATGATTTTATATATTGCATATATATTATTTACATACTGCCACATGATGGCTGATTAGATAATTACATGAATGTGTAGGTGTACATGTGTTCCTGATTGAGTGTGTGGTGATGTAAGGAAAGCAGCATGTTTGTTAAGCCCACAATCAGAATTTCCTTAAAACCTGGTCACTGTTTGCAGATGATGATTTATATTGAATCATGCCATTCTGGATCAATGCTGGATCAGCTGAAGGACAGCAACGGTTAGTACAATTTCAACTACTTAAAAAGTGATAGTTATATGTATTATTCTAATATGTCTAAACGTTCTTTATCTTTTCTTTTAGTGTATGCAGTTTCCTCGTGCAGACCTGAGGAAAAAAGCTATACGTGTTACCATGACCAAAGATTAAACACTTGGCTTTCTTCTGACTTCACTGCTTCCTGGCTACATCACACCAGGACAGTTAGTGTTATAGTATATGATGAATATACATATGGAAATATATGAAAATACATATTTGGAAATGTCTACTAACTTTTTCAGTTTTTTTCCCCTCTTTTTCTGAAGGTAAACCTTAACACAACTTCATTTGGAGAGCAGTTTTCCTACCTGAAGAAAAAAGTCAGTGAGACTAAGAGGCAAAACGGAGACACCCAGACACCGTGTAACTATGGTGACATGGTATGTTAAATAAAAAAATTATATAATATTGTATTTTAAAGCCTTATTGGTATCGCAATGGGTGATGGTCAATTGCTGAATAAAGTAAAGCATTGTGCATTAGCTTTGTGTATTATCAACAATGACGATTCACTATCAGTGTTTAAATGCTTACAGTATTTTATGTTAGTTAATGAAATATTAATGTCTATGTTTCTATTATTTAGAACATATGCACTTTAATGTTGAGCGAATTTCTTGGTGAATCACGTGGCTCATCCCAGACCCAGGTAAGAACATATGATGATCTTAAAAGAGTGAATAAACCATTTCCACTTCCACTGAACTGCAGTTTATTTACAGTCCTTAATACTGAACAGAAATATGCAGGATATATGTAAGTAATGTGTTATATAATAAACACTATGTGATGCTGTTAGAAAATCAGCTTTATAGAAAACTGGAAATATGTTTTTAAATACATAAATTTATACCGAGTGATGTAGCAGAGAAAATGTTACCAATCTAAAGTTGATCATTTTCCTGTAATAGCATGTCCTCCGGTGTTTTATTCCTCTAACACCACAGCAGAGTAACAATGAATGCACCTTTTTATTAAAGAACAAGATGTCATAATTTTTTCAGTTTAATTTAATGACATTTAATGTCTATTATTGAGTTTCTGTTGTCACAGAATATTAGAGCAGCTATAAACAGTTTTCTCCCCAGCCTCTCAAAAAAATAAATAAATAAATAAATAAAAACAAAAAACAGCTTTTCATGTTAAAGAAAAATCACAATCACTGTCAGTAAATAGCTTCCAGGAGAGTAAGGAGATTAGTAGAGTTTAGTAGAATAAGAAATAAACGCTGTGTGTGTTACTGTTAGAATCACAGAGTGACAGGGAGGTGAGGAGGTACTGTTAGCACCCTGAACTTTATTCATTTATCTTTTATCTTTTCATTTGAAGCTAACATTCCAAATGCAACTGTTGAGGCTGATAGGCTGGAATTAGGAGCCATGGCTGTAGCTGAGCTTGGAAGAGTACCAGCTGGCGCCGGTCCAGCTGAAGTTTGGCCTGGAGTTCGACACTGGTGTAAAAGTTAGCTCTACTACAGCAGAACCGGAAGTTTCTATAGACTGGAGTGACATTAAGCAGAACAATTTCACTTGGAAATGAGCTTAAATTCTAACTGTTTTAAACTTAATGAATTTTTTTTTGTAAGATTTTGAATATGATTAATAAGGTAAATCTCTTCAAAGTATAAATTATAGCACTCACTCACCAAGAACATTAGTGACATTAGGCACTGATGTCAGACGAGGAGTTCTGGTGTGCAATCAGAATTCCAGTCCATTTCAGAGGTGTTCAATAGGGTTGAGGTCAGGGCTCTGTGCGGGCCACTCGAGATCTTCTGTTGAAACCCTGGTAAATCATGTCTTCATGGACCTAGCTTTGTGCACAGGGGCACTGTCATGGTGGAACGTGTTTAAGACTCTCGTCTAATTCCAGTGAAGGGATATTTTAATGCTACAATGCATTCAAAGACATTCTATAGAATTGTGTGTTTCCAGCTTTGTGGCAACTCTTTGGAAAATACCCACATTTGGGTGTGATTTTCATGTGTCCACAAACTTTTGGGATGCAACGGCAGCTATTCAAAGTTTTGTCCACAATATGTCACTAATGTGTACAGTGATGAAGCTTCGAGTGATGAGCCACTTCACGATACAGCTCAGTGGAAAACCTCGGTGCTTCACAAAGCTTCATGCCACCCTCACAAGAACAAAGTCTATTTTTATACTTTTGCTCTGTATCCTGCGCTAGGCAAAATTTTCTTCATATATCATTATCAAACAAGGCATTCTGGTTATACACTGACCCCAAAAATCTGCTGGTAAATTGTTGTTATATCATTCAATCAGATGAATTGTCACAGAAAATCACATTTTTCACATGTAATCAGTTGACACACGTAAAATGGACATGAGGTTTTTTTTTGTTTGTTTGCTTCACACATTTTCCACATGTAATGAATGTTCTTTTATTTACAAATGTGATTTTTTCCATGCTATTTAGTTACTGTTCTTTAGACTAATACCAAATTTTCTTCACACAGTCTGCTGTGCAGCTGTTTCCATGCTATGTCCATTTTATCAGAGAATTAAAGTGAAAGAGAGTTATTTATCATGATTAAAAACATTTCCTAGTCTGAATGAAATCAGTAGCACTGTTTTATTTGAAATTCTGAAGATTCAGAGCTATGTTATATTACATAATGGCAATGAAGATCATTTTCAAAGACTAAATTTTCTGTAGACACATCACCCTCTAGTGACAAGGTAAAAAAACTTTTACCACTCCAAATAATAATTATCCATCCTATACACCATTTACCCTACTGGGTCACAGATAATCTGAAGTCTATCCCAGGAGACTCAAGGCACAAGGCAGGGTACACCCTGGGCAGGAGGCCAGTCTATTACTGGGCACAATCATACACAGTGCATGCAATTTAGAGATGCCTACAACACGTGTCTTTGGACTTGTGGGGGAAACCAGAGAACCTGGAGGAAACCCTCAAGGCACAAGGAGAACATGCAAACTCCACATCCCTGGAGGTGTGCAGTAAACTTTCAAACCACCAAGCCACTTTGCCCCTCCTCTACTAATGATAACTAATAATAATAATTATTTTTATTTATTTATTTTTTTTCTGATCTACATAATAACAGATTACTTCCAATAATTGATATGAATAGTATAATAAATATGTATATATATCATCAATTCTAATATTGAAAAGAGGACATATTGGGCAGGAGGAGGTCCCGGTCTACCACCAGCAGAAGCATCCTCTTCATCGTCTGATTGAATCTCTCAACTAGGCCGTCAGTTTAGGGGTCGTAGACTGACAGAATAGGAGCATCAACTCACAAGTGATGTTACGAGAGGTGGATTTCCAAAGTTGGACCACCTCGGGGTATCATGTGGAACAGTTGATGATAATGAGGCTGTCCTCATGACCCTAGGCTGACTTGGGGTCAGGAGGTGGCCCAACGAGATCCATTATAATTAGATCAAACGGGATGCTGATGAGGGGGACTGGGATGAGGGCCGCAGAAGCCAGTTTCTTGGGATCAGTGCACTGGCACTGTGGGCACCACTGGCAGAAAGACTGGCAGAAGGCTCAGCTCCATGCCTGGCCACGGGAATCCATACCTTAACCCAGGGTATTGTGGGCCCTGATGTGGACCGCAGCAGCTATGCATGGGCCAGGTGCATGAGGAGTTAGGTCTTGGATCAGGGCCATTTAGCCATTTAGCTCTTGGCTGTGTGGGAGGCTCAGCCTCAGTGGACATAGTGCTTCCTCTCTCTGCGATGTTCCAAATCAAAAAGACAAAAGCCATTGGCCCGGGTTAACAACGACCGCCATCGGCGCCGTTGACCTACAGGGCGCCGGTGGAAATTGGGCTACTGTTGGTGGAAGAAGTAGAGGAGGGAGGAGAGTGCACAGACAGAGAGAGAAGAGGAAAGGTAAGAGTGTAGGACTGAGAATAGGAACTCTGAATGTTGGTACTATGACAGGGAAAGGTAGAGAGCTGGCTGATATGATGGAGAGAAGGAAGGTGGATATACTGTGTGTACAGGAGACCAGGTGGAAGGGTAGCAAGGCTCGTAGTATAGGAGCAGGATTCAAGCTGTTTTATTATGGTGTGGATAGTAAGAGAAATGGGGTAGGTGTGGTCCTGAAGGAGGAGTTTGTGAGGAATGTCCTGGAGGTGAAGAGAGTGTCAGACAGGGTGATGAGGCTGAAGTTAGAGATTGAAGGGGTGATGTTGAATGTTGTTAGTGGTTATGCCCCACAGGTAGGTTGTGAGTTAGAGGAGAAAGAGAGATTCTGGAGTGAATTAGATGAGGTGATGGAGAGTATTCCTATGGGTGAGAGAGTGGTGATAGGAGCGGATTTTAATGGACATGTTGGTGAGGGGAACAGAGGTGATGAGGAGGTGATGGGCAAGTTTGGAGTTAAGGAAAAGAACCTTGAAGGACAGATGGTAGTGGACTTTGCTAAGAGGATGGACATGGGTGTGGTTAACACTTATTTTCAGAAGAGGGAGGAGCATAGAGTGACTTACAAGAGTGGAGGTAGGAGAACACAGGTAGACTACATCCTATGTAGAAGAGGCAATCTGAAAGAGATTAGTGACTGTAAAGTGGTTGTGGGAGAGAGTGTAGCCAGACAGCATAGGATGGTGGTGTGTAGGATGACTTTGATGGTCTGTAAGAAGAAGAGGTCAGAGATAGAGAAGAAAACCAAGTGGTGGAAGCTGAAAAAGGAAGAATGTTGTGAGGAATTTAGACAGAAGTTGAGACAGGCTCTGGGTGGTCAGGTAGTGCTGCCAGATGACTGGGAAACTACAGCAGAAGTGATCAGGGAGACAGGGAGAAAGGTGCTGGGTGTGTCATCTGGAAGGAGGAAAGAAGATAAGGAGACTTGGTGGTGGAATGAGGAAGTTCAGGATAGTATCCAGAGGAAGAGGTTAGCCAAGAAGAAGTGGGACATGGACAGGACTGAAGAGAATAGACAGGAATACAAGGAGTTACAGCGCAGAGTGAAGAGGGAGGTGTCTAAGGCCACACAGAAGGCATATGACGAGTTGTACACTAGGTTAGACACTAGAGAAGGAGAGAAGGACTTGTACAGGTTAGCTAGGCAGAGGGATCGAGATGGGAAGGATGTGCAGCAAGTTAGAGTTATTAAGGATAGAGAGGGAAGGGTGCTCACAAGTGAAGAGAGTGTACAGAGGAGATGGAAGGAATACTTTGAGGAGCTGATGAATGAGGAAAATGAGAGGGAAAAAAAGAGTAGAAACGGTGAACTCTGTGGAACAGAAAGTAGATAAGATTAGAAAGGATGAAGTCAGGAAGGCTTTGAAGAGGATGAAAAGTGGGAAGGCAGTTGGTCCTGATGACATCCCGGTGGAGGTCTGGAAGTGTCTGGGAGAGGCAGCAGTGGAATTTTTAGCTACTTTGTTCAACAGGGTTTTAGAGAGTGAGAGGATGCCTGAGGAATGGAGAAGAAGTGTGTTAGTGCCGATCTTTAAGAATAAGGGTGACGTGCAGAGTTGCAGTAACTATAGGGGGATAAAGTTGATGAGCCATACAATGAAGCTATGGAAAAGAGTAGTGGAAGCTAGGTTAAGGAAGGTAGTGGAAATTTGTGAGCAGCAGTATGGCTTCATGCCCAGAAAGAGCACAACAGATGCAATTTTTGCTCTGAGGATTTTGATGGAGAAGTATAGGGATGGTCAGAGGGAGTTGCACTGTGTGTTTGTAGACTTGGAGAAAGCGTATGACAGGGTGCCAAGAGAAGAGCTGTAGTACTGTTTGAGGAAGTCAGGAGTAGCAGAGAAGTATGTCAGAGTGGTGCAGGACATGTATGAGAGGAGCAGGACAGTGTTGAGGTGTGCTGTAGGTCAGACAGAGGAGTTCAATGTGGAGGTGGGACTGCATCAGGGATCGGCTCTGAGCCCCTTCCTGTTTGCTATAGTGATGGACCAGTTGTCAGAGGAGGTCATACAGGAGTCTCCTTGGACAATGATGTTTGCAGATGACATTGTGATCTGTAGTGAGAGCAGGGAGCAGGTGGAGGAAAACCTGGAGAGGTGGAGGTTTGCGCTGGAGAGAAGAGGAATGAAAGTCAGTGGTAGTAAGACTGAGTACATGTGTGTGAATGAAAGGGAGGGAAGTGGAACAGTAAGGTTACAGGGTGAAGAGGTGAAGAAGGTACAGGAGTTTAAGTACTTGGGGTCAACAGTCCAGAGTAATGGAGAGTGTGGGAAAGAGGTGAAGAAGCGAGTGCAGGCAGGTTGGAATGGGTGGAGAAAGGTGTCAGGAGTTCTGTGTGATCAGAAAATATCAGCGAGAATCAAGGGGAAGGTGTACAGGACAGTGGTGAGACCGGCCATGCTGTATGGTTTAGAGACAGTCTCATTGAGGAAGAGACAGGAGTCAGAGCTAGAGGTAGCAGAGCTGAAGATGTTGAGGTTCTCTTTGGGAGTGACAAGATTGGACAGGATTAGGAACGAGTACATCAGAGGGACAGCTCATGTTGGACGTTTGAGGGACAAAGTTAGGGAGACCAGATTAAGATGGTTTGGACATGTTCAGAGGAGGGAGAGTGAGTATATTGGTAGGAGAATGTTGGACATGGAGCTGCCAGGCAGGAGGCAAAGAGGACGGCCAAAGAGGAGGTATATGGATGTAATAAATGAGGATATGAAGCTAGTGGGTGCAAGTGTTGAGGTTGCAGAAGATAGGGATAGGTGGAGAGAGATGATTCGCTGTGGCGACCCCTGAAGGGAAAAGCCGAAAGAAGAAGAAGAAGGTCATGTCCTGTAAACTAACAGCTCTTATTCTCTTCACTAGTTCCTCAAAAAGCAACAGAAATGTGTAAATGAGATTCAGCATACGGGAACTATGACTTCCTCGAGATGGTGGAATCTTAGGAGGGATCTTAATCAACAATAAACTGAAGCAAGATTGTAGGATAAAAC
Source organism: Hemibagrus guttatus (assembly GCA_033459395.1). NCBI lineage: Eukaryota > Metazoa > Chordata > Actinopteri > Siluriformes > Bagridae > Hemibagrus > Hemibagrus guttatus. The sequence continues at coordinate 24,845,652 of JAUCMX010000012.1, read as the reverse complement.
TTCTCCAAAACCACGTGAGAGACTGATAAACTCCTACAGATATTGTTGCTAAAGCGAGTTCTGTATGTTTCTGAATTATAGAGTATTTATTTTTTCCCCAACCTTTCTCTGATTGTTGGTTTAATTTTGACTGCATATTTGTTGTCAGCTGAGTTTGTTTATAGAAATTGGGAGCAATCGTTATTTAGACCCTGATGAATAAAACCATAGAGGGTGCACTTTCTTTTTCACAGGACTGTACAGAACTATTGTGTAAAGTCTGAATAGTGATTAAGCCTGTGGTTATATTTGAGGTTTGTGAAAAGAAAAGCTCATCACCTTAAACTCTCCCAGATGATGTTTACTGTATATGAGAAATAATCAGTGGACGGAGAAGATCCCGAGGTTAAGGGATATCTCCAACAACTACGTAAAGAACAGGATGCTGACGGAATAGGAAAGTGGTTGTGAAAAACAGCTCCAATTATAGATATCATATCAATGACCACTTTGTGTAAAAGGCACTGATTCCAAGAAAGTGGAACCCTGTTCAGACGAGGAAACCAGAGTGAAAGTGAGACAATGAAACTGGATTCTGGTACTGGGTACTGGATACAAAAGATGTTGATGCACCTCCTTGGGACACTCACTCAACTACCAGATTCCTGAAGACATCACAGGACAGAAAGCATGTAAGATTCAGCGATTTTTATTTTTTATTTAGCACTGATAATCAGCTAATGATACGCTGTGGCGACCCATACTTGGAGCAACCAAGTAATAATAATAATCAGATAAAAATGTAATGACTTTTAGGCTTTACATTTTGCTGATAGAAGGATCTAATGTAATGTGTTCATATAGCATTTAATTTCAATGGATGCAATCATTTCGTTCCCTGAGCTGATTCCTGCTCAATAATGTACTGGATAAACCTGATCAGTGCAAGACAACATACTGCTGAAATATACATGCATCTTTATTCAACTTCATTTGTCACTTCATATCACAGTAGCAGAGATAGAGGAATCTCTCTCTTTCACACACACACACACACACACACACAAGAATATTATATAAAGAATTAATCAATATAGAGAATTATTCTCTATATATACACCATTCCTAAAGCTGTGGCTGGTGTAGGACAAGCTGAAACGGTCCAAATGCTTCTGCTGAGGTCACGGCTAATGGCCTGGAAGCAGGAGCCACGGCTGTAGCGGAGCTTGCAAGTGTATCGGCTGTAGCTGGTCCAGTTGAAGCGAAGTTGGGTCTGGGGGTTGACACTGGTGTGAATTTCACTTTTTGGAAGTGAGTTTAAAATAAAATTATTTTGAAAGTAAACTGGATTCATTTACTCTCACTCTCAGAGTATTGATGAATATATATGTTTTTTGATATGTATATTTCCAGTATTCAATACCATGTTGCTAGGTTTTTTCTACACCATGATCAAGGTCATGACATTTTCTAGTTGATTCTTTTGCTTTTAATTTGTGATTTTATTTCTTGTAAGTAATCTAACCTGAAACATTGGTTCTTAATGGATCCAAGCATGTGTATAATAATCTTATGTGCCTAATAGAACATTATATTTAAAGAGGTTCATGTCATGGATTAACCAACTGAAATTGCTAACGCTAACTACAGGGAAAAAGATACAAATGACCTGTAATTAGGCAAAAGTAGCCTCCCAAGACCTGAGCTTTGGTTTGGCTTGCATTTTAGATTTCTTCTAGCTATTTGGGGTTAGGAGGAACCAATAAATACCACCAGATGGCAGTGTAAGTTTCCACATTCGTGTACAACAGGTTCCAGTTACAAAGAATTAAGTATTATGGTGCACACAACCAAAAATGTGATGTCCACGTATGTGGACCCCAGGTTGTAGGAAGATAAAGGTCCAGCATTGGAAACGGTCTTTGTGTGAGAAACCAGTTTATTTCAATGTACATGCATCTCTGAACTGTAACATTTGCAATAAATTACCATGTCACACTCAAAGCTACTGAAATCACATTTTTCTTCATTTTGATGTTTAATGGAACGTTAACTGAAGCTCTTAATGAATTTTCAAGATTGTATATATTGTGCTGCTTCCACATGATTGGCTGATTAGAGCAGCAGGTGTTCTTAATAAAGTGTCTGTATGTATAGATTACTAGAAATGATTGGATTCTTTGTCTCTGTGTCTCTGTGTGTGTGTGTGTGTGTGTGTGTGTGTGTGTGTGTGTGTGTGTGTGTGTGTGTGTGTGTGTGTAGATGTGAGAGTATGATGTTTCCCCAAAACGTTTCACATTGTTTATTTGATACAATACTCAAGGTTTCATTCAGTGTGTTGAGGAAAAAATGCAAGTTAAGTGTTATCATCATTCACCATTGTAGATTTAGTTCTGATAATTTCTTGCATGTTATTTCAATATAAGTAGGAATCTAATTGCTGAGCTCCAAACTTATCTTACGTCTTAGAGATAGAGGCGAGGGTTGAAACTGGATTGAACTCAGACAATTGATAGGGCTCCTGGCATTGTCCTGCTGAAATAGCCATTGATGACAGCATAGGTCTGTCAAAAATTCCAGTATAAGCTTCCTTATCAATGGTATCTTCACATATATGTGCAGATATACGCTGTGGGCACTGATTCACCCCCACACTATCACAGCTGCTGGTTTTTGCACCTTTTGTTGATAAAAGCCTGGATGATCTTTTTTATCTCTGGCACATCCGACATTCGGTCTTCCTGAAAACAAGCTGAAGCATGAACTCATGACCACAGAACCAGTTTCCACTGTCTTTGGGTCCATCTCAGATGATTTGGGTCCCGACAACTCAATAGTGTTTTGGTGCAAAATTGATCTGGCTTCCTTTTTATGTAATAGTTTCAGGTTGCATTTCTGAAAGCTGCAGCAAACTGTGTTAAGTGACAATGATTTTCCAAACTACTCTTAAGTCCATGTGGCTAAGTCCATCACAGTAGCAAAAGTCAGTGTTACACATGGCCCTGCCTCACTGCAGTGTGTGTGTGAGCATTGACTGCATGCTTCCAGACTGCATGCTTCTTCTTGGGTCCGAGTGGAACGTTGATGATGACCAGACTCAGAGCACAGCATCAGAGCTTCCATGTCCATCTGCTCCTTCAGGAACAGGGACAGGAACTCACCCAGACCCTGAGATAACAAGAACACCTCCAGAGAAGAGGAGCAATGCTGCAGATCATCATCATCGCCACCATCATCGTTGTTACAATCACACAGAAAATCCTACAAGTGATATTTATATACAATACAAAGCACAGAGTACAGAAAGTACCACTGAAATTTGTTTCTCCATCTTGAAATTTTGGAAATCATGTGACAGATATACATGAAACACTTGAAAACCTAGAAAATATAACTGACCTAGAGATTTTCTCAGCTCTATGCAAATTACATATAACATGGTAAACAAATCCAAAAACAGCCATCTCAAACGATAAACAATAAAACTAGGAAGGAAACAAAAAAACAGACATCATATGTACTGGGTACAGTTAGCTTACTTCACTAATCCTAGAACAAAGCTTGTACAAAGCCATGAATCAAATTTACACACTAATTAGTGCATTATTTAATTTGAGTTATACTAGTTTAGACACGCCACACCCACCAGTGACAAAAGCAGAGGACGTGACACACCTACTAAAGACAAACCTCACCGATTTGGTGCTAGTGAGAAAGTCCATAAAAAGCAAATAAGAAAGGGATAAGAAAATATTTTAAAAATGAAATTTACCTGCATTAGTCTGAACTGGTTTATGTAATTGTTCTGTTTTTATTTCGTTGTTTCAGCAGGTAGCTTTACATTTTCACGCCACTCTCTCTGCTGTAGGTTTGTGTGTTTTTCTACCTTTAAGCGTCTGTTCTGAAGACATGCGGCGCTGCTGATGGTGTCCTGCTTCAGGCTCGAAGACGTACGCTCTCTCTAAAGTGAATAATCTGTTCTCTCCACAGCGACTCCTCACCTTCTTCACTGTACAGATCAACTTCCTGAACTCGATTGTTGCCGTAATTCCGCCGGAAAACGAGTGTCCCGAGACCAGGCCGGGAAAGAAGAGAGAATTCTGTCCAGGGTCACTGTACAAACCTGGATCACTCACTGCGTTCGAAACCACGGCTACATCATCACTATAAAATCATCACTCATCAACATAAAATAAAACATTAAAGCATAAGGAAAAGTCAAAGGTGTTAAGTTATATCTTATTTTTTTTATGTACATCTGTAAAAAACACATCTTATGTAGTTGAGCTAAAAACAATACATTTAAACCTTTCTGTTAAACAAATTGTTGTCATTGACTGCTCATTAATATTCATCAGACCTCATCAATATTCATTTGGTTGCTATTCACATTCTCAAGGGAGAAACATTTTACACATCTAATTTTTTTATCTAATAAAGCACATAGTTTTGTCTAATAATAAGAGTCATAGTTGAATGAAAAATGCAAAAGCATGTCTTTTTTTTTTCTTTTATGGCCTCTGCTTTTGTAAATGAAATTTACAGCTCAGCCTGCTGGAGTTCATGCTGCAGAACATCCTCATCATCCAGGGTCTGCACTCTCATGTACACACTCACACACTCCTACTCCGTCAAGAACCAGATGGCCGGTGACAGGGCCAAGGCCAAGGTGGAGCTTGTCTGTAAGATCAGTGTCACGGGTACATGGAGCCTTTGTCTTTATTGTGTATATCTCTGTTGTGAATGTGTGTGAGGGTGGATGCACAGGCCTGATTTCAGAATGATTTTGTGAATAAGGAAAAGGACAAAGCCTTTCTCCTGAACACCCTGATGTCCCCTCAGTGACTGTTCAGTGACACAATACTGTCATCGACAAGTACCCAAAGGCTAAATGGAAGTCAATGACCTTCAGAGAGCTAATCCCTCACTGCATCCAAAAACTGGGCCCCTCCACTAATTACAATCAAGGGAAAAGGTCAATTTTTTTGATGTCCTGAATCATGTGATTTATAGGATATGGGTTTTTCAGATTAATGTAATTACTGATAGTGAAAATGAAACTAAGTCTGAACTTTGTAAACTCTGAACACTGGAATCCACCGAAACTTCGATGAAAAGAAACTCACAGGACAAAGAAAGGCAATGAAAGTCATAAATGTTAAAAATGTAAAAAACTTGATATCACAATTATCACAGTTATTATCTACAGAGCACACAATTGAGGGAATCATAGGAATCTGATGAATCTCTGATAGTCTTAAAAAGTAATAATAGAAAAAGAGTTTGTGGTTGTGTATGCACATGCTTTCATTTTCACTATTAGTAATTACTTTCATTTAAAAAAACAACAACCTTATCCTATAAATCATGTGATTTAGGACATAAAAACGTAAACATTTCCTGATTGTAACTGCCCTGGATCCTTGCTCAAATTAACACTGAACTGAAGCAGGTACAGGAGAGAAACTTCAGGTAAGAGTCAACACATATCAACTTTCATATACCATAATCCAATTAATAAGGAAAAAGGCTTTTAATGTATTAGCAGAATATTGTAAGTAAATGAAAGGTAACCAGTTAGGTTTATAGTAAGTAATTTTGTACGTAATAAGACACGGTGTGTGATGAGGTTACAATAAAATACTGAGCGATGGGGTGGTGTGATAAAGTTACTGATACTGAGGATGGAAAAACAGAGACAAAACTAAAGCACAAACATGTATGTTTTATATGTGAGCAGTACACTTAGTAAGATCCGAAATATTGCTGCTTGTCCATTTATGGCAATAAATTTTCATTCCCATGACCAAATATGTTGAAATGTTCTTTTCTCATGGCTTACTCTAAAAGGTCTGTGAGAAGAAAAACAGGATCTCAAGACTTTTAAAAACTACTTCATTTGGGGCAGTTTGAGTTTTCCACTGATTAGATTATAAAATAAATTAACACCACATGAAGTTTATTATTTTTCTATAACAACAAGTCTCAAAGTACATTCCTTTAATATCACAACAATTTGGCAACAAGTACAAATTTTAATTGGTTAAGGAATCACATCATACTCTTTATCTGTTTATATTTACAGGTGCATCTCAATAAATTAGAATGTCGTGGAAATGTTCATTTATATCTCAACAAATTAGAATACTTCATAAGACCAATAAAAAAAAAAACATTTTTAGTGAATTGTTGGCCTTCTGGAAAGTATGTTCATTTACTGTACATGTACTCAATACTTGGTAGGGGCTCCTTTTGCTTTAATTACTGCCTCAATTGGGCGTGGCATGGAGGTGATCAGTTTGTGGCACTGCTGAGGTGTTATGGAAGCCCAGGTTTCTTTGACAGTGGCCTTCAGCTCATCTGCATTCTTTGGTCTCTTGTTTCTCATTTTCCTCTTGACAATACCCCATAGATTCTCTATGGGGTTCAGGTCTGGTGAGTTTGCTGGCCAGTCAAGCACACCAACACCATGGTCATTTAAACAACTCTTGGTGCTTTTGGCAGTGTGGGCAGTGCCAAATCCTGCTGGAAAATGACATCAGCATCTCCAAAACACTGGTCAGCAGAAGGAAGCATGAAGTGCTCCAAAATGTCTTGGTAAACGGGTGCAGTGACTTTGGTTTTCAAAAAACACAATGGACCAACACCAGCAGATGACATTGCACCCCAAATCATCACAGACTGTGGAAACTTAACACTGGACTTCAAGCAACTTGGGCTATGAGATTCTCCACCCTTCCTCCAGACTCTAGGACCTTGGTTTCCAAATGAAATACAAAACTTGCTCTCATCTGAAAAGAGGACTTTGGACCACTGGGCAGCAGTCCAGTTCTTCTTCTCCTTAGCCCAGGTAAGATGCCGCTGATGTTGTCTGTGGTTCAGGAGTGGCTTAACAAGAGGAATACGACAACTGTAGCCAAAATCCTTGACACGTCTGTGTGTGGTGGCTCTTGATGCCTTGACCCCAGCCTCAGTCCATTCCTTGTGAAGTTCAATCAAATTCTTGAATGGATTTTGCTTGACAATCCTCATAAGGCTGCGGTTCTCTCGGATGTTGTGCGTCTTTTTCTTCCACACTTTTTCCTTCCACTCAACTTCCTGTTAACATGCTTGGATACAGCACTCTGTGAACAGCCAGCTTCTTTGGCAATGAATGTTTGTGGCTTACCCTCCTTGTGAAGGGTGTCAGTGATTGTCTTCTGGACAACTGTCAGGTCAGCAGTCTTCCCCATGATTGTGTAGCCTAGTGAACCAAACTGAGAGACCATTTTGAAGGCTCAGGAAACCTTTGCAGGTGTTTTGAGTTGATTAGCTGATTGGCATGTCACCATATTCTAATTTGTTGAGAGAGTGAATTGGTGGGTTTTTGTTAAATGTGAACCAAAATCATCACAATTAAAAGAACCAAAGACTTAAACTACTTCAGTCTGTGTGCACTGAATTTATTTAATACACGAGTTTCACAATTTGAGTTGAATTACTGAAATAAATGAACTTTTCCACGACATTCTAATTTATTGAGATGCACCTGTATTGTTTGTGAAACAGGTTATTCCATCATCAGCCTCTCTTTTCTCTCTCTATTAAATTCAATAAGAAATAAAAGGTCTTGTTGTCTTTTTTTTACAGAGAAGTGAAAACTTACCTCTGACTGTCACAAAGTGCTGACACTGGAGACTCCTTAAATAAATGTTAAATAAACATCTCCTCAAAGAGAACTTCAACACAACAACAATTACACACAGTTTTTAATCAGTAGTCTGCTGTACACGTCCCTGTAAATGAGCAGTTGCTATAGAAACAATAATGTATTAGAACAAGTCCATTAATATAAACCTCTGATTTGCAGCTGCACAACAGCACCTTCTGACCAGAAGAGAATCCAGCAATGAATATAATTTATTTATTTGTTTTATTTTAATTTACAATACTCAGTTTTGTTGGTCCAGTGACACCTAATAATTTTCTGCTTTGTAGGAACTTTGTACTCGATATGGCAGGTGGCAAACACTGGGTTCTCCTGGTAGCAGGTTCTAAAGGTTGGAAAGACTACAGAGATCAGGTGAGAATATTAACATCAGAGGCTTGTTTTTACAGGGGTTTTTGTAAATAGATAGCTTACAAACAAAATAAATATTGTAGAATGTTTTGTAATATTATTTAAAAAAGATTCATTGTACATTCTGTTACATTCTCTCTTTTTTATGAATATTATTTAAGCTTCCTATATTGAGGGCATTGGTGGCTCAGTGGTAGGTTTCTTGCCTATCATGCGGAAGGCCTGGGTTTGATTCCCAGCCATTGCCCCAACCCTAGCCACTGGATGCAGTGCCGGTCCCAAGCCCGGAAAAATAGGAGGGTTGTGTCAGGAAGGGCATCCGGCATAAAACCTGTGCCAAGTTGTTGTGCAGATCAGTTGGTCTGTTGTGGCGACCCCGAACAGGGAGCAGCCGAAAGCATCTCTCTCTCATTTAAGCCTCCTATACATTATTTTTTATATAGTCATTTTGGGTTGTTTTTTTTTTTTTTTAAATCTGTACATAGCTAAATGAACTGGTTCTGTTGCAGGCCAATGTGTGTCATGCTTACCAAGTCATACACCAGAATGGGATTCCAGATGAACAGATTGTGGTGATGATGTATGACGACATCGCTCATAATAAAGAGTGAGTTTTACAGATTAGAAGTAGAAGTAAATAGTTTCACTAAAGTAAACTTCATGATCAACATAAGGATTGTGGTGCCATTTACAGTCATGGAAAAAAAAGAAAGAACACCCTTATTCAATTCTATACTTTTTATTTAGTATCAGAGCTTCCCTGGATTGAGCCTAAGGCCTAGAGACCTCATGTGGGCAAGCAGGGCATCTCAACTGAACCTGAGGAGCCAGTCGTCTGGATAATTGAGTGCATCTTGGCAGAGCAGCCTCCATGCACTTTGTGAGAGTGAGTAATAAGACTACGCCCAAAGGGAGAACCCAGCACCAGCATGCTTTGCCCCCAAAAGCGAACCTGGGGAGTCTCCTGTGTTCTGGCAAGATGTCTATGTGAAGATAGACTCCCTTCAGGATTATCATCGCAAACCAGTCGTTGGACATGATTTGCGACAGAATTACCTTAAGTGTTTACATCTCAAACTTGTACATTTCAGCATACAATTCAGAGAATGCAGGTCCAAAATTAGCCATTGCACCTGTCCTTCTTGGGAATCAAAAAATGCTGGCTGTAAAACTGGAGGCTTGATCTGGGAGGGCAATATTGTATGCTCTCTCGATGAGTGGGCAGCATGAGTGGGCTCCTTCCTCAAAAGAAGGAAGATGTGAAGTGAACTGGATTTCCTTAGCCTTTTCCCACAGTATCCAGAACCCACTGCAACACAGCTGGCAGAAGCTTTGATGCTGTTCTCACCTTGCCTGGTGCCTTGAAACAGTGAGCTGGCAGGGGCTAACCCAAGAGTCAGCAAAACATAAGATGCTGGAGGGTAGGTGGGCATGGCTGACCCCCAAAGCACCGAGGTGGCCATAAAGGGACATCCCTAGAAACCCTAGCCCTCAGGAATTAGGATTCCTTTCTGAATTCCGGGCTCATCTTTCTGAAATGCTAGCCTCCTTTTTTTGCCTCAGCAGGCCAGGCTAGGGCCGATGGCTAGTGTTTGACAGCCCTAGCTGCTCACTGCAGCAAGGGAAGAACAGGCCCTTAGGAGAACCCGGGGCATCTTAAAGAAAGGTTATGTCCTTTCTTTTATTTCTGTGTCCATCGTCACATACCCATGTTCATCTAGGCCCACAATGAATAAATAGCAGTGGCCTAATAAACATTATTCCACATCCTCAACACCTCAGTGTGGAGGTCTGGGGAAAAAATGGGAGATGTCTTCATGGAGGTAGAAGGCAGCATGACGTTAGGTAGTGATTGTCAAGCACAGAGTGGACAATGCTAACCTTTCATCAAGCCTATCTATTCTAAGCTTAGCAACAGCACATGTAATCACCTCCAGGAGCTTTTCAGACAATTGTTCAAATGCATTGGCAATTCGACTGCTGCTTGCTTCTTGTTGCCCACATCAAGCTCTTTTGAGTCCGATGCAGGTCTAGGTTGGGAGAAAGTGAGCTTCTGGAGCTGAAGCAGAGGTAATAGAGTCAGCTTAGAGGACGACAGAAAGAGATTCATGAAGCCGTGAAGCCATGACCAAATCCGGCACACTGCCTCAACAGACGCAGGACTCAAGCCATGCAGTGCTTGTTAAGGTCAGGAGAAATCACAAAAAGTGAACTCCTGGAGCTGGAGTGGGGAAATCTGAGTCGCGAGAGAGGACAAGAGAAAAGGGGTTCACCTGTTACTTGTTTTGCCTCCTCTAACTTGACCTGGGAGACCCATGATCTAAGTTAGTATGCTGCCTCAGCAGACATGGAATCCGAGTCATGAGGCACAGGTGCTTGGCTGGAGAAAACAGGCAAGCCGGGAGCAGAGCTTACGGAAAGGAAAAGTTTAGTAAAGTCTGCAGCCGGCACCTTTGAGAGCCACACGTGCACACTCCTCTACTAAACAAATAATGCAAAAAAAGTGCAAGTCATCCCCCATAATGTAGCAGGGACACGGATGTATGCACTTTTTGAACTTGCTCACTACACTCCCCTGGCAAATTCTGACTTAAAGTTACTTTTATTCAACCAGCAAGTTTTTTCTTGATTAGAAATGACACAGGCATCTCCCAGAAGATAATAAGACGATGTACAAGAGGCATCATTGTGGAAGAAATTATTACTCATATTTTATTTACATTTGAGCAAAAAGTGGGATGATCAAAATTATTCATACCCTTCACAATAATCAATAGAAAAGCCTTAATTGGCTATTACAGCAATCAAATGCTTCCTATAATTGCTGACCAGATTTTTGCATGTCTCCACTGGTATTTTTGCCCATTCATCTTTAGCGATGAGCTCCTACCCTTTCAGGTTGGAGGGTCTCCTTGCCATCACCCTGATCTTTAGCTCCCTCCACAGATTCTCAATTGGATTTAAGTCAGGACTCTGGCTGGGCCACTGCAAAACGTTAATGTTCTTGTCTGCTAGCCATTTCTTCATCACTTTTGCTGTGTGTTTTGGGTCGTTGTCGTGCTGAAATGTCCACTGGTGCCCAAGGCCAAGTTTCTCTCAGACTGTCTGATGTTGTTGTTGAGAATTTTGATGTATTGCTCCTTTTTCATGGTGCGGTTTACTGTGATTAGGTTCCCTGGTCCACCGGCTGAAAAACACCCCCAAAACATTAGGTTCCCACCACTATGTTTGACAGTGGGGATGGTGTTCTTAGGGTTGAAGGCTTCTCCTTTTTTATGCCAAATGAAGGCTACATCATTGTGGCCAAACAATTCAATTTTTGTTTCATCTGACCATAAAACAGAAGACCAGAAGTCTTCTTCTTTGTCCAGATGAGCATTTGCAAAGGCCAAGCGGGCTTTTGTGTGCCTTATCTGGAGAAGTGGTGTGCACCTTGGTCTGCGTCCGTGGAACCCAGTGGTGTGCAGTGTCCGTTGGACTGTCTGCCTTGAGATGTTCCCACCAGCAGAGCCCAGATTCATCAGGATGGCCTTGGTGGTGATCCTTGGATTCTTTTTTACCTCTCTCACTATCCTCCTGGCCAGCACAGGTGTCACTTTTGGCTTCCGACCACATCCTCTGAGATTTTTCACAGTGCGGAACGTCTTGTATTTTTTAATAATACTTTGCACTGTAGCCACTAGACCTTCAAAACATTTAGATATGGTCTTATAGCCCTTTCCTGACTTGTGAGCAGCCACAATGCGCAGCCGCAGGTCCTCAGTGAGCTCCTTTGTCTTAGCCATGACTGTCCACAAACCAACAGCAGAGAGCTTCTGTTTTTCACCTGTTGAGTTGATTAAAACAGCTGTTCCCAATGAATCAGGGTAATTAGGATGCTTTAGAACAGCTTGGACTATTTGGAATGGTATAGAACTTTGGATTTTCCCATAGACTGTGACAGTTTGCAAAGGGTATGAATAATTTTGGACATGCCACTTTTTGTTCAAATGTAAATAAAATCTGAGAAACAATTTTTTCCACAATGATGCCTCTTGTACATCGTCTTATTATCTTTTAGGAGAAGCCTGTGTCATTTCCGGTCAAAAAAAAACTTGCTGGTTGAATAAAAGTAACTTTAAGTCAGAATTTGCCAGGGGTATGAATAATTTCGGGCTTGACTGTATATATTTTCCTTTTTTCTAGTCTGAACAGACGGGATAAACAATTGTATGTAAGTAATGCTGATTCCCTTTTATGGTCTTGCTTGTGCATTTGTCACCTGACCTACCCAAGCCGATAGATCGGTCGTGATTTCACACAGAGCTTTAGACACAACTTCTGCAAAGAAGCATTCCTATAGCATCAGCCATGACGCAGCTTCGAGTTCCCTCAAAAGGGAACTGGACAACCTAAAGGAAAGTCTACATTACCAGTAAGCCAGTCACTCATAGAACTGGGGACCCAGGGGCTGTGAGGTGTCAGAGCTACCCACTGTATCACTGTGCCTCTGGCTATACAATGATATGACCAATAAGAATTATTTGTAAGTGAAAATATATTTTTCTGCAGGAACCCTGATCCTGGTAAAATCATTAATGTACCAAATGGACCAAATGTTTACCCTGGGGTTCCAAAGGACTACACTGGAGAGGTAATGTATTCTATACACACAACAATTAGATACTCAGATTATACGTCTAGCGTTTTTTATATACTATTTTTATATACTAAAATAGAGTATTTTAAACTGTCCATTATCAGGAGGTTTCAGCTAAAAACTTTCTGGCTGTACTGCGTGGAGATTCATCTGCTGTCAAGAAAACAGGACCAAAGAAAGTACTACAAAGGTATCTTCATCTATTAGGACAGTTTCACATTTATATATTAATCCGATTGTTTCAGTCTGTGTTTTTATTAAAATAAATGAAAAAATTCTATTAAAAATATTAATATAAATTTTAAGATCATATTTTAAGATTTTAATTTTAACTGTTAGCTCAGTGGTTAAGGCAGTGGACTACTGATCAGAAGGTTGTGACGTCAAATCCCAGAACCACCATGCTGCCAGTGCTGAGCCCTTGAGCAAGGCCCTTAACCTTCAGTTGTTCAGTTGTATAACGGATATAAATGTAAGTTACTTTAGATTAGGGCATCTGGAAAAATACGATAAATGTACATTTTCAAGGTCAGAAATCAAAATTAATTATTTTTTCAAATCTCAAAAAAAAGATTGAAAAAATAAATGAACACTGAATTCTCAACATCTTCAGACTGATCTGGACTCTTGTGAAGAGGTTTTGCTTCACCAGGTGAAAAAAATCTTTGGTCATCTGCTACAGTTGTTTACATGGTCTTCTGGGCCTTTTGGTACTTTTGCACTAAAGAATGTACTAAATAATTGATTTGGCCAAACCAAATGTTTTTTTTTATCTCTCTTAAGGGGTTTGTTTTGATTTTACAGCCTAATGATGGTCTGCTTCATTGGCAGTAACAGCTCTTTGGAAAGTTAACAGCAACAGATTCCAAATACAAATGTCAGACTTCAAATCAGCTCTAAACCTGTAGTCTACTGTGGAAGACCTCAGAAATAACAGTAAACCTGTCCAAATAAATGGCTGTATATGACGTGTCTGAAAATATAATGACTTTTATTATTTTGATTATGTTTTCTTTCAGTGGTAGAAATGATTCTGTGTTCATCTACTTATCAGACCATGGACTTCATGGTTCCTTGAACTTTCCGAATTCCAAAGTAAGTTTAGTTGATTTCCTTTTTCTGTGCTATATTTAGAGTCAAGTGTGTGTAGTGAGGATTAAGCTGCATTCTGGATCAAATACAGAAGTTGGATTATGTTCAGAGACAGATCTCCTGATCCTCCTGATGCTGTAGAGGAGGAATCTTAATGCTTATGGCAGTTTAGAGGTGTGAAGTCAGAATAAAAGTTAGTTGTCCAGGGTTACCCCAAAGTTGTGTGAAGTGACAATGGGTGAATTTTGGCAGTCTAAGGTCCAGGAAGATCAGAAATTTAAATGTTGTTTGGTTTGTTAAAGGTGGTGATCTACATGCAAATTAAATATGCCAATTGCATTCATGAAAAATCTGATAACCTTGTTGCCATGAAGTAATTTTACTGGTTTGATGGAGAGAAAATTGACATACATCATCAAATCTGCCTACAGCTCTCAGTGAGTTAAACAAAAACACTTGCAAAAACACTTAGCCTTGCACTTTCTTCCCTATATCTCCAGTTAGATGAATCATGAAGGAACTGGAGGCAACAAGTCTCTATATACTAAGAACCATATTATGCTCAGGTCAAGAATAGTAATAATCAGTTATTTTCTGTTACAGCTTCATGCAGGAGACCTCACTGACACAGTGAGGACAATGTCAAGAAATGGCAAGTTTTCAAAGGTATATATTTTAACTCATACATTTTAATTTACCCCTCCTTGAACCGCCACCTTATTGTGGTGGAGGGGTTTGAGTACCTGAATGAACCTAGGAGCCATGTTGTCAGGGGCCTAGTGCTTCTGGTAGGGTCTCCCAAGGCAAACGGGTTCTAGGTGACGGGTCAGACTAAGAGCGGTTCAAGACTCTTATGGTAATAAAAACAAGGACCGTTACATCGCCCGGACTGGCGTCACCGGGGCCCCACCCTGGAGCCAGGCCTGGGGTTGGGGCACGCAGGCGAGCGCCTGGTGGCCGAGTCTTTGCCTGCGGGACTCGACCGGGCACAGCCCAAAGAAACGACGTAGGCCCACCTTCCCATAGGCCCACCACCCACAGGAAGGAGCATAAGGGTCCGGTGCCATGTGTTTTGGGTAGCGGTCATGGGCGGGGGCCCCGGCGACCCAAACCCTGGACAAAGAATCTGGCCATTGGGACATGGAATGTCACCTCACTGGGGGGGAAGGAGCCCGAGCTGGTGAGGGAGGTTGAGCGGTACCAGCTAGAGATAGTCGGGCTTGCCTCCACGCACAGCCTGGGCTCTGGAACCCACCTCCTTGAGAGAGGTTGGACTGTCTTCTTCTCTGGAGTGCCCCATGGTGAGGGGTGTCGGGCTGGGGTGGGCTTGCTTATAGCCCCCCAGCTCAGCCGCCATGTGCTGGAGTTTTCCCCAGTAAACGAGAGGGTTGTTTCCCTGCGCCTTCGGGCCGGGGATAGGTGTCTCACTGTTGTTTCGGCTTATGGGCCGAATGGCAGTGTGGAGTACCCAACCTTCTTGGAGACCCTGCGAGGGGTGTTGGAAGGTGCTCCGACTGGGGACTCCATAGTTTTGCTGGGGGACTTCAACACCCATGTGGGCAATGACAGTGATACCTGGAGGGGCATGATTGGGAGGAACGGCCCCCCTGATCTGAACTCGAGTGGTGTCCTGTTGCTGGACTTTTGTGCTAGTCACAGCTTGTCCATAACAAACACCATGTTCAAGCATAAGGGTGCCCATCAGTACACATGGTACCAGGACACCCTAGGCCGGAGATCAATGATCGACCTTGTGGTCGTGTCATCTGACCTTCGGCCGCATGTCTTGGACACTCGAGTGAAGAGAGGGGCGGAGCTGTCAACCGATCACCACCTGGTGGTGAGTTGGATCCGCTTGCGGAGGAGGATGCCGGACAGACTTGGCAGGCCCAAACGTATTGTGAGGGTCTGTTGGGAACGTCTTGCTGATCCCTCTGTTAGGGGGGTCTTCAACTCCCACCTCCGGGAGAGTTTCAACCAGATCCCGAGGGAGGTTGGGGACATTGAGTCTGAGTGGACCATGTTCTCCTCCTCCATTGTTGACGCAGCCATCCGGAGCTATGGCCATAAGGTCTCTGCTGCCGGTCGTGGCGGCAATCCCCGAACACAGTGGTGGACACTGGAAGTAAGGGATGCCGTCAAGCTGAAGAAGGAGTCCTATCGAGCCTGGTTGGCTCGGGGGACTCCGGAGGCAGCTGAGGCATACCGGCAGGCCAAGCGAACTACAGCCGTGGTGGTCTCGGAAACAAAAACTTGAGTCTGACTTACAGATCTGCTGTAAGTCAGATCTGTTCCCAGTGCATGTTGGGCTCCGACAAGGCTGTCCGTTGTCACCGATTTTGTTCATTGTTTTTATGGACAGAATTTCTAGGTGCAGCCAGGGGCTGGAGGGAGTCCTGTTTGGGGACCATAGGATTTCATCGCTGATTTTTGCAGATGATGTTGTCCTGTTGGCTCCTTCAAGCCTGGACTTACAGCATGCACTGGGGCATTTTGCAGCTGAGTGTGAAGCGGCTGGGATGAGGGTCAGCACCTCCAAATCAGAGGCCATGGTTCTCAACCGGAAAAGGTGGCTTGCACCCTTCAGGTTGGAGGGGAGGTCCTTCCTCAAGTGGAGGTGTTTAAGTATCTCGGGGTCTTGTTCACGAGTGAGGGAAGGATGGATCATGAGATTGACAGACGGATCGGTGCAGCGGCAGCAGTAATGCGGTCTATGTACCGGTCTGTTGTGGTGAAGAAGGAGCTGAGCCGGAAAGCGAAGCTCTCGATTTACCAGTCAATCTACGTTCCTACTCTCACCTATGGTCATGAGCTCTGGATCATGACCGAAAGGGTAAGATCCCGGATACAAGTGGTCGAAATGAGCTTCCTCCATAGGGTGGCAGGGCGCTCCCTTAGAGATAGGGTAAGGAGCTCTGTCACCCGGGAGGAGCTCGGAGTAGAGCCGCTGATCCTCCACATTGAAAGGCAGCAGTTGAGGTGGCTCGGGCATCTGTTTCGAATGCCTCCGGGACATCTCCCTGGAGAGGTGTTCCGGGCATGCCCCACCAGGAAGAGGCCCCGGGGAAGACCCAGGACACGCTGGAGAGACTATGTCTTTCAGCTGTCCTGGGAACGCCTCGGGGTCCCTCCGGAAGAGCTGGAGGAAGTGTCTGGGGAGATGGAGGTCTGGGCATCCCTACTTAGACTGCTGCCCCCGCGACCCGGCTCTGGATAAGTGGAAGACAATGAATGAATGAATGACATTTTAATTTATTTATACATTTATTTCTTTTTCTTTCTTACATTTCATCCCTCTTTTTTCTATTAAAATATATGATAGATCACAAAAAGAAGGACAAAGTCAGTGTGTGTGTGTGTGTGTGTGTGTGTGTGTGTGTGTGTGTGTGTGTGTGTGTGTGTGTGATTGGAAATAGGTATGTTCAATAGTCTGGTGATTGTGAACATGCAGCAAACAGTAAAATGCAGAATGGATGAGAGTGCAGAAACCAGGAAGCACAACAAAATAAAAGAAAAAAACAGAATAGGCTAGTTCTATTTTACTCATACTAACCACCAGTGGTGGTGTTTCAGAAAGTGAAGACATTCTTTTGCGCATGTCTTGACCATTTACATCAAGTCACCTGGTGGGCTGGACTGGATAACCTCCATTAGTTCCAAAGCCATGTTTAAAGATTCAAGCTTGCAAAGCCAGTAACAAGATTTATAAGAGGATAATTCGCCATTTGTACACCTACTGACAGAATGTTTTTCTACAAAAGCTCTTAGAGTCAGCAGAATAGAATACAAGTATTAAAAGTACAAGTAGTAATATTAAAAATAAGTTATAAAAACAGAGTTGTAAGGCTGTACTTTACATAAACTTTACATAAAAGATGATAAAATACAGTAAGTTGTCAAACAAAAATTCATATACACCACTTATGAAGCAGCAAGTAAATGTAGCAGCAGGTCTCTATATGACAGACATAAAAACTTTATAAAGATTTATGAACTTACAGCTTACATACAGTGGTGTGAAAAAGTGTTGTCCCCCTTCCTGATTTCTTATTTTTTTGCATGTTTGTCACACTTTAATGTTTCAGATAATCAAACACATTTAAATATTAGTCAAAGATAACACAAGTAAACACATCATGCGGTTTTAAATGAAGGTTTTTATTATTAAGGGAAAACAAAATCCAAAACTACATGGCCCTGTGTGAAAAAGTGTTTGCCCCCTAAGCCTAATAACTGGTTGGTCCACCCTTAGCAGCAACAACTGCAATCAAGCGTTTTCCATAACTTGCAATGAGTCTGTTACAGCGCTGTTGAGGAATTTTGGCTCACTCATCTTTGCAGAATTGTTGTAATTCAGCCACATTGGAGGGTTTTCGAGCATGAACCACCTTTTTAAGGTCATGCCACAGCATCTCAATGGGATTGAGGTCAGGACTTTGACTCGGCCACTCCAAAGTCTTCATTTTGTTTTTCTTCAGCCATTCAGAGGTGGACTTGCTGGTGTGTTTTGGATCATTGTCCTGCTGCAGAACCCAAGTTCCCTTCAGCTTGAGGTCACAAACAGATGGCCGGACATTCTCCTTCAGGACTTTTTGGTAGACAGCAGAATTCATGGTTCCATTTATCACAGCAAGTCTTCCAGGTCCTGAAGCAGCAGAACAGCCCCAGACCATCACATTGCCACCACCATATTTTACTGTTGGTGTGATGTTCTTTTTCTGAAATGCGGTGTTACTTTTACGGCAGAAGTAATGGGACACAGACCTTCCAAAAAGTTCAATTTTTGTCTCGTCAGTCCACAGAGTATTTTCCCAAAAGTCTTGGGAATCATCAAGATGTTTTCTGGGAAAACTGAGATGAGCCTTTATGTTCATTTTGCTCAGCAGCGGTTTTTGTCTTGGAACTCTGCCATGCAAACCATTTTTGCCCAGTCTTTTTCTTATGGTGGAGTCATGAACACTCACCTTAACTGAGGCAAGTGAGGCCTGCAGCTCTTTGGATGTTGTTGTGGGGTCTTTTGTGACCTCCTGGATGAGTTGTTGCTGCACTCTTGGGGTAATTTTGGTCGGCCGGCCACTCCTGGGAAGGTTCTCCACTGTTCCATGTTTTTGCCATTTGTAAATAATGGCTCTCTCTGTGGTTTGCGGCAGTCCCAAAGCTTTAGAAATGGCTTTATAACCTTTTCCACACTGATAGATCAGTAGGTTTGTGACCTCAAGCTGAAGCGAAGTGGTTAGCACGTTTGCCTCACACCTCCAGGGTTGGGGCTTCGATTCCCGCCTCCGCCGTGTGTGTGGACTTTGCATGTTCTCCCCGCGCCTCGGGGTTTCCTCCAGGTACTCCGGTTTCCTCCCCCAGTCCAAAGACATGCATTGTAGGTTGATTGGCATCTCTAAAATTGTCCGTAGTGCGTGAGTGAATGAGAGTGTGTGTGTGCCCTGCGATGGGTTGGCACTCCATCCAGGGTGTATCCTGCCTGAGATAGGCACAGGCTCTCTGTGACCCGAGTATAGATCGGATAAGCGGTAGACAATGAATGAATGAATGATTATCTGAAACATTAAAGTGTGACTGTCACGTCTGCCGCAGCCCCCGCCCTATGCGGGGCTCGAACCCGGACCGCCGTGGTATCGCATGCTCCAGCACGCCGTGGAAACAGACCCAACCGCAGGATTCAGTGAAGCACTGTTTTTATTGACACAAACACGATACATGGGAAAGACGAACATAACACTAGACTCCGTGGTTACATTAAACCTAAACCAAAACCTAACTCAACAAGCATAACCCCCAAAACCTGACATAACACATAACACCCATGGGACAGCTATAAACTAAACATTGACCCACGCCACACATGCACACCAGGATCCCTCTTTATAGGGAAACACATCAAGGTAATAAGGGTCAGGTGACACAATCAGGGTGGAGAACAATAGGCAGGTAACACACAGACATAAACAGGCTGTCCAGCTACTCCTGACAGTGACAAACATGCAAAAAAATAAGAAATCAGGACAACACTCAGGACATCCAACACTTTTTCACACCACTGTAGATGTGGTAGACAAATCGTTTCCTTCCATTATGTCTTTTGCCATCAGTCTACCTGTGGCTGGAAAGAGACTGTTGTAAATATGTCTTATGTATGTACTATGTATTATCATGTATGGTCAGCAAGACCATAAAAAGGTATCTACATCATGTAACCCACAGATTCTATTTGTCTGAAGGGAGACACTGGGCATGCCCGATGTGTGGCAAGCGATGCAGCATCCCATTCAGCTCTCAGGGAATGGGGTTAAGCATCTAACCTGAAATGTTCCCTTTCAAAAACTCCCGCAACGCATGCGGTCAACTCTCAAGGGAGCTTCAACAAACAACACAAAGAATGTGTGAGTCATTCTCTGTAAATGAATGGAGGCACAGCGGCACATATCTTTTTAATTGTTTGCTTGCCATATCACCAAGAGACGCAACAAAAGAGACAAGATAGATGGCAAAAAAGATAGACAATTCACACAGACAGACAAATGGATTCCTGAATACAAAAACGCTGGGGGTTACATGATGTCAGTGCCCTTTTTTTGGTATTGCTGATGCTTGTCACTACGTCACCTCACCCTGTTTTTACCCAATAATATGGGAGGTCTTTCCCATATTATTAAGTCATGATGTATCATTGAGTTCCCTTCAAAGGGAACATGCTTTGTGTGTGATGATACTGTCCGGTCTTTAATGTTGTATGTTTATGTCTGAGCAGAGAGTGAACTGGGTGGTGTGTATCCCGGAAAATGTTCTGTGCTTTTTTCTCTGTCATTTTTTTTACTCTTTAGAGAGACATCCCCTCTGGTCGTTCCTCCCCCGTGGGTTTTGCCACACTCCTTAGCATTGTAGTCGGCTCTATAAACTATGTAGCCCTCAGGTGTTATGGATTTATCATGGGTTTTTTCTCCAATCCACGTTTCAGAGAAATACAGTATGGAACAATCCTGAATGTACTGCTGCATCCAAGCGTACAGTTCATCCATTTTATTGTCCAGAAAATTAAAATTTGCTGACAGAATAACCGGGAGGGCTAGCCTTCCTCTGCTAACCAAGTGGCGAGGCCTCCACAGGTTTCTACGGTTGGAAAGTGCACTATGACTAGTCTTTTTTAGCTGTATTAAAGTCGCCTGATCAAGGTTTGCCCTTACCGTTGCTCTAATGTAATGTACAAAAACAATGGACGATACTAGAAATAACCAAAACCTGACTTTGTCATGCTTCACAACAATACACTCATTATGGATATACTGCTGATATCCTGGTTTTATGGCATTGACTCATTTACATTACACAGGGAAGTTTCAAATATTGCTGTTTGAAGTGATTACTTTAATCTGTAGCCAGTAATCCCTCTGATTAGACAGCCTAGGAGAGAAACCAGGCCAGATCAACACCAGTTAGATTTATGGATTTCACAGGTGTGGTTGATTAGCTGATTAGATAATTACATGAAAGTGTACATGTGTTCCTGATTGAGTGTGTGGTGATGTCAGGAAAAGCAGCATGTTTGTTAAGCCCACAATCAGAATTTGCTTGGTCAGAATTTGCAGAATTTGATTCACAATCAGAATTTGCTTGGAATTTCCTGGTCAATGTTTGCAGATGGTGATTTATATTGAAGCTTGTCATTCTGGATCAATGCTGGATCAGCTGAAGGACAGCAACGGTTAGTATTATTTCATTTAACTGAAAATCTATAGTTATTATTATTATTCTCATATATCTAAAAGTCCTTTATCATTTCTTTCAGTGTATGCAGTTTCATCATGCAGGCCTGATGAAAAAAGCTATTCTTGTTACCATGACAAACGATTAAATAATCATCTTTCTACTCTCTTCTCTGCATCCTGGCTACAACACACCGAGACAGTTAGTGTTATATATGATAAATACACAAGTAAAAATATATGAAATTATACACATTAGAAAATGTCTATTTATTTTTCCATTCATTCTGAAGGTAAACCTTAAAACAACTTCATTTGGAGAGCAGTTTTCCTACCTGAAGAAAAAAGTCAGTGAGACTAAGAGGAAAAACGGAGACACTCAGACACCGTGTAACTATGGTGACATGGTATGTTAAATAAAAAAATTATATAATATTGCCTTTTAAAGTCTTATTGTCATATTGCAGTGGGTGATGGTCAATTAGTTAACAAAAACTATTGATTTAAAAAAAAAACATATAAACATGATTTATGATATGGAACAATGAAACACTAATACAAATTCATTAAAGATTTTGTTCTACAGCAAAACATACATTTAAAAAATAGCTTTGTGTATTATCAACAAAAATGATTCAACATCAGTGTTTAAATGCTTACAGTATTGCATTTTATTTAGTGAAATGTCTATGTTTCTATTATTTAGAACATATGCACTTTAATGTTGAGCGAATTTCTTGGTGAATCACGTGACTCATCCCAGACCCAGGTAAGAACATATGATGATCTTAAAAGAGTGAATAAACCACTTCCACTTCTACTGAACTGCAGTTTATTTACAGTCCTTAATACTGAACAGAAATATGCAGGAAATATGCTTATAATGTGTTATGTAATAAACACTGTGTGATGCTGTTACAGTGAAACATCCAGTTCAGTTCAATTCAACTTTATTTGTGTAGAGCTTTTAATAATTTGACTTGCTAACAAATCAGCTTTACAGAAATCTGGAAATATGTTCTTAAAATGTATTCATTTATACTGAGTGATGAACAGTTACTGTTACCAGCTTGAAGTTGATTATTTCCCTGCAACAGCATGTTACAGCTACATAACAATTATTACACTTTTTTATTAAAGAACAAGATGCCAAACCTGGCACGTTAGTTTATAGTAACATTTAATGTCTATTAGTAAACTAGTCCCTCAGTTGTTTTCTCCCCAGGCTCTCAAAAAAAAAACACACAAAAAAACACACTAACATTGTCATGTTAGTGAGAAACCACACACACACACACACACACACAAACACACATACACACGCACACACACACACACACACACACATACATGTAGAGCTGGGCAGAGTATCCATGTATATTTAAAACTATTTAATATTTAAAGTAACAGTAAAAGTAATAAATCAGAGTTTGTAACAGCATGCAAAGTAACCAAAAACATAGAAGAAACAGTCATCAGGACAACTGAAACCAAAAGTGCTAGGCACGCATAAACAAGGTTGGTACACAGTGAATCATTCATTCATTCATTGTCTACCGCTTATCCGAACTACACTCGGGTCACGGGGAGCCTGTGCCTATCTCAGGCATCATAGGGCATCAAGGCAGGATACACCCTGGACGGAGTGCCAACCCATCACAGGACACACACACACACACACACACACACACACACACACACTCTCATTCACTCACACAATACGGACAATTTTGAGATGCCAATCAACCTACAATGCATGTCTTTGGACTGGGGGAGGAAACCGGAGCACCCATGGCGGAGGCGGGAATCGAACCCCCAACCCTGGAGGTGTGAGGCAAATGTGCTAACCACTAAGCCACCGTGCCCCCCCACAGGCAATCAATGGAAACAAATAACAAAGAATGCCTTAGTATGTAGCTTGAGCAAACAATGCTTCACACCGAGTGCAAAATGAGTTTGTATTTTATACTACTGAAACCAGGAAGTAAACCGGAAACGGAGTAAATGGAGGGTGAGGACATCTGTGGCAGTTTGCTTGGAGTTCCTGGCATCAAAGTCTGTACATGAGTTGTTGTGGCATACTTACTTGGGCACAAATGATACATGCTTCGACTTAACGTTTCATCTGGTAGGAGGGTTGGCAGACTTAATCTGCCAGGGGGGATGTCCAACATGAGTTTGGAGGTACGCTGGATCCCAGGATAGCCTGAACTTTGTGATGTATGTAAACCACTTAATGATTCACTGTTGTAGATCAGCGGGAACATAATGTTTATTAGGAGGACAGTTGGGAGGAGTGGGTTCATTTGCTTGAGCCCGTTACAGCTCTTTCATGATGTCCGATGGTATAGGAGTGATGATGATGGAAGGAGGCAGGATAGGTTCTGGAGTAAGTGGTCGGGCAACCGGATCATGACGGCGTGATAGGGCATCCTCTTTAATATTTTTGGTGCTTGGACGACAAGTCACAGTGAAGTTCAAAAATAAGGTCCATTGGGCCTGACATGGATTCGATATATCCGTGCCGTTACGAATATACTCCAGGTTCTTGTGGCCGGTGGTTACATGAAATGGGTGAGGAGCCCCCTCCAACCAGTGCCACCATTCCTCCAATGCTTCCTTAATGGAAATCAGTTCCCAGTTACCAACGTCATAGTTGTTCTCTACCGGAGTCAATTTGTGTGAGAAGTATGCATATGGATTAAGATTGCCTGGGTTGTCTTGCTGTTGGGAAAGCACTCCCCCAGTTCCACAGCTGGAGGCGTCTACCTCTACCATGAATGGGAGAATATAGTCAGGATGCTATAATATGAGGGCTGAGATAAACTGTCATTTTAACTCACTGAGTGCTTTATGTGCTTCTTTAGTCCACTGGAATTTCTTGGGTTTACCACACAGTAGTGCTGTAATAGGTACTGCAATGGAACTATAGTCTTGTATGAAACACAGGTAAAAGTTTGCAAAGCCCAGAAATCTTTGTAGTTCCTTTACGCTTGATGGGGATGACCATTCCGTCACAGATTTGACTTGGGTGATGTCCATCTCCAATCCTTGCCTGCTCATGATATACCCCAGAAAGGTGATGATGTCCTTGTGGAACTTGCACTTTTCAGCTTTTACAACTAGTTTTGTAGGAGTTATTGTAGCACAGTGCATGGTGGGGGCAGTGTTAGGGAACAGCTCGATAGCACAATACCACAGATGATTTGGAGGTAACGTCATGGCTTGCAATTTGTTGAATACCTCCCTAACATTGCCATATTCCTTGGGTATGCAGACGGTAGCAGTGGGTTCAGAAAAATGACGGTACTGTCCATGCAATGTTTTAGGTAGTTTGGAGATCATCTGTATAATTCCATGACATTTTAATTTAATTTATAATTTTCCATGACATCACAGAGTCATGGGGAAATCCCAAGATAATAGGGTTAGCCGGCGAGGAGATTACAAACAGGACGAGTTTCTCTGTGTGAAATATTCCAACGCCTAGAGTAACAGTAAGGGTTTGATGGATAATGAAACTGTCATCAATGGGTTGATTGCCCACTGCAGGGACATGGTGCAGGGGACGGTAGGAAGCTGCAGATCCTCAACCAGCTTTTGTTGTATTAGGTTGCCAGGGATCCTGAGTCTAAAAGTGCTGAGAAAGTGTGTGTTTTATTAGAACATAGCCAGAAGGTTTTCGGTGAGGGTAGACATCGAACATAGTCATCGCATGGGGTGTTGTGTCCATTCTGACCACATCATCACTGTGATTAAATAGATTCTAGAAGAATAAGATTAGTAGAGTTTTAGTAGAATAAGAAATAAACACTGTGTGTGCCACTGATTTTCACATGTGATTTTCTCACGTTATTCATTTACTCTCATTTTCCTTTAAACTGTAGTAATGTCAACTTTTCTTGACATTAATGATTTTTCCAGCTGTTTTGGGGGGTCTGCTGTACAGCTGTTCATTTTATACTGGAATTAAAGTAAATAGAGCGTTATAAAAAAATTCATGTTTATTCTCCAGATTAAATGAAGTCAGTAGCAGTGTTTTATTTCAGTATTATATTTACATTAGCAAGAAAGACCCTGTTTAAAACCTCAATTTTCCTGTAAAGGCACACTGCCATCTAGTGATTCACCCTGGACAGAGTGCCAACCCATTGCAGGGCACACACACACTCACACAATCCGGACAATTTTGAGATGCCAATCAACCTACCATGCATGTCTTTGGAACGGGGGAGGAAACCAGAGCACCCGGAGGAAACCCCCGAGGCACGGGGAGAACACGCAAACTCCACACACACATGGCAGAGGTGGGAATTGAACCCCCAACCCTGGAGGTATGAGGCAAACTTGCTAACCACTAAGCCACCGTGCCCCCCTAATAATAATAATAATAATAATAATAATAATAATAATAATAATAATAATAATAATAATAATAATAATAATAATAATAATAATAATAATAATAATAATAATAATAATAATAATAATAATAATAATAATAATAATAATAATAATAATAATAATTATTATTTATCTGATATACATAACAGCCAAAAGAATACAAATAATTCATATAAAAATAAAAATAAAATAAATAAACAAATAAACTATGATTGTTCTTTGGTTAGAGCAAAGGTGTGTGTGTGTGTGTGTGTGTGTGTGTGTGTGTGTGTGTGTGTGTGTGTGTTTATTTGTATGATTTCATCGTGACAGACTAAAACAAGAAGATAAAAGCCACCACATAATTCAACTCGTGGTTATGCTATATGTGGGAGGGCGTGTGTGTGTGTGAGTGTGACTGTGTGTGTGTGTGTGAGAGAGAGAGAGAGAGAGAGAGAGAGAGAGAGAAAGAGAGAGAAATTCTGTCTTGTTTTCCATCAAATATTTTAAGAAGCTGAAATATGTGTGTGTGTGTGTGTGTGTGTGTGTGTGTGTGTGTGTGTGTGTGTGTGTGTGTGTGTGAGTGAGAGAGAGAGAGAGAGAGAGAGAGAGAGAGAGAGAGAGCGAGAGAGAAATTCTGTCTTGTTTTCCATCAAATATTTTAAGAAGCTGAAATATGTGTGTGTGTGTGTGTGTGTGTGTGTGTGTGTGTGTGTGTGTGTGTGTGTGTGTGTGTGTGTGTGTGAGAGAGAGAGAGAGAGAGAGAGAGAGAGAGAGAGAGAGAGAGAGAGAGAGAGAGAGAGAGAGAAATTCTGTCTTGTTTTCCATCAAATATTTTAAGAAGCTGAAATATGTGTGTGTGTGTGTGTGTGTGTGTGTGTGTGTGTGTGTGTGTGTGTGTGTGTGTGTAAAAAATGAAACACTGCACTATTGTGAATGTAGTGAAAGTGTTCACATAATGGTGTTGCAAAAAGAAAGCTCTTCTATTTCAATTCAGTTTTATTAAAGAACAAAACACACACACACACACACACACACACACACACACACACACACTGTTGTGAACAGCTGAGTTCCTGCTCAAGAGCTGTGTGTGAGATTTTTCTAGAGATCAGTGTTTGAATCATTTAAGCTTTCAGTAAAGATGAAGAGTTGTTTCCTCATGGCCAAGATTCACTCAGCCTTTGAGTCATGAGTTCGCTTAGAGGATCAGTGTTTGAATCAGTGAATCACTTGAGTCATAAAATGTGCTTAGAGAATCAGTGTTTGAATCAGTGAATCATTTTGGTCATAACAGTGATTCAATCAGCAGCTCACTGTTTGAAGTGAATCTTTTCACTCATGATCCATATTTGCTCAGCAAATTTGCATTTGAATCAGTGAATCTTTTAGTTGTAACTGAGATTCATTCAGCAGCAGAGTGAATCAATGAACATTTTGATGACAGAGATTAATTCATTCAATGTCATGGTTTGAATCAGCGAATCTTTCCAGCCACTTCAGGCAACTTCATACACTGGACAGATTTTGGGTCTTTAAGGAAGATTCTCTGACCTCTCTTATCTACAAAGCACTCAGAACTGACACTCACTATAGACTCTAAACTAAACTCTCTATATATTTTATTGATCTGTATTTTAGCTGCCCTCTTATAACCCTTAAGTCTACATACATACAAACAAACAAACAAACAGATAGATAGATAGATAGATAGATAGATAGATAGATAGATAGATAGATAGATAGATAGATAGATAGATAGATAGATAGATAGATTGACAGACAGACAGACAGATAGACAGATAGATAGATAGATAGATAGATAGATAGATAGATAGATTGACAGACAGACAGACAGACAGATAGATAGATAGATAGATAGATAGATAGATAGATAGATAGATAGATAGATAGATAGATAGATAGATTGACAGACAGACAGACAGATAGACAGATAGACAGATAGATAGATAGATAGATAGATAGATAGATTGACAGACAGACAGACAGATAGACAGATAGATAGATAGATAGATAGATAGATAGATAGATAGATAGATAGATAGATAGATAGATAGATAGATAGATAGATAGATAGATAGATTGACAGACAGACAGACAGATAGACAGATAGATAGATAGATAGATAGATAGATAGATAGATAGATAGATAGATAGATAGATAGATTGACAGACAGACAGACAGATAGACAGATAGATAGATAGATAGATAGATAGATAGATAGATAGATAGATAGATAGATAGATAGATAGATAGATAGATAGATTGACAGACAGACAGACAGATAGACAGATAGACAGATAGATAGATTGACAGACAGACAGACAGATAGACAGACAGATAGATAGATAGATAGATAGATAGATAGATAGATAGATAGATAGATAGATAGATAGATAGATAGATAGATAGATAGATAGATAGACAGACAAACAAACAAACAAATAAATAAATAAATAAGGGAAACAGTTTTGATGAAAAAGAAACACGTGTTTTTTTCCCCTTCCTGAATACAAATCTGTGTTTGATTATTTTTTTAATGCTCTGCAACAGAGACATGTTCTTTCTCAGTTCTCCTGTTCTGTTACCTGTTCTTGTTCAGTTTTTAGTTCAGTTCAGGTTCCACAGCACACAGCAGGCCTCCACTCACCTCTCTGTGCTCTGTGTGTTTGTGACTTTTAGAGTCAGGAGCAGCCTGCGGTCTGTGTTCTGGCCTGAACCCGCGTTTCCTCCCGTAGTGTGACGAGTGGGACGAGACGAGCACAACGACGCACTCATTCATCCTCAATGGAAGCTTTTGTGTCCGTAGCAGCAGGGAAACATCTCGAACCTGGCGCTGATGCTCACTGCATGCTGACCCGCTGGAACTTTTCACACGAGGGCAAGAAAAGCACATGCTGTTCGGCTCAGTGCGAGTCTTCCGTCTTTTACCTGAACACAGATCCTGTGTAAACTAACACAGACTTTTGAGTGAGATTGAGTGTAGACTTTCTTTTGCTTCATGTGGTTCTAGGAATTTAACCATAAATCTGGTACTGCACCACTTTCCAGTTCATGTTTGTTGGAGATCAGTTTACACAGTTAATGAGGCAGAACACACACACACACATACATACACACACGCACACATACACACACATACGCACATACACACACACATATGCACACATGCGCAGACACACACACACACACACACACACACACATACACATTCAGAGGAAACCCCAGAGGAAACCCCAGAGGCACAGGAAGAACATACAAAACAACAACACACGGCAGAGGCGGGTATCAAGCCCTAACCCTAGAGGTGTGAGGCAGAGATGCTGACCACCAAACGTCTAAGGAGCCTCAACACTCCTTAACAAGGTTCCTCAGAGAAAGCAGAAAATCAGCAACCAAGCAGCTCTTAGGGGACCTCACCTGACCTCACCTCACCTCACCTAACTCACCTCGTCTCACCTCACCTCAGCTAACTCATCTCATCTCACCTCACCTCACCTCATCTCACCTCACCTCACCTCACCTCACCTCATCTCACCTCAGCTCATCCCACCTCATCTCACCTCACCTCACCTCAGCTCATCCCACCTCATCTCACCTCACCTCACCTCATCTCACCTCATCTCACCTCACCTCACCTAACTCACCTCATCTCACCTCATCTCACCTCACCTAACTCACCTCATCTCACCTCATCTCACCTAACTCACCTCATCTCACCTCACCTCACCTAACTCACCTCATCTCACCTCATCTCACCTCACCTAACTCACCTCATCTCACCTCATCTCACCTCATCTCACCTAACTCACCTCACCTCACCTAACTCATCTCACCTCACCTAACTCACCTCATCTCACTTCATCTCACCTCACCGCACCTCATCTCACCTCACCTAACTCACCTAATCTCATCTACCTCACCTCACCTCACCTCACCTCACCTAACCTCACCTCACCTCACCTCACCTCATCTCACCTCACCTAACTCACCTAATCTCATCTACCTCACCTCACCTCACCTCACCTCATCTCACCTCACCTAACTCACTTCACCTTATTTAGGTTTACTAGTTTACTTGTTTACTAGAACTTTCTTGAAGAAAATAAGTAATTCAACCATCATGTATTTTAACCTTTTGACAGAGACTTACTTATTTCTACACCAATTAAAAAAAATAAATCTTGGATCAAAGTTCCTGGGCTTAACGACTAAGATTAAGGTACCAGATGTTAAGTTTATTTTTGATGCTAAGCTACAGTTTACAAGCTTAAAGAAGCAGATCTTAATTTTTTTTCACTTTTTAGGTCTTCTTATAAAAATCAGTATTTATTTACACTAAATAAATATTTTATACTTGTTATTTTATAATGAAATAAAAAAAAAAAGAATAGAAGTCATAATTTGTTGTAGAGAAAATGTGAAAGGTTGGTGATGATTGGCACTGAGAAATAAGGTTTAGCTTAAGGAATGCCGCAATCTTTAGATTTTGAACAGTAACATTTTACTT
The DNA here is from genome assembly GCA_033459395.1 of Hemibagrus guttatus. Taxonomy (NCBI): domain Eukaryota; kingdom Metazoa; phylum Chordata; class Actinopteri; order Siluriformes; family Bagridae; genus Hemibagrus; species Hemibagrus guttatus. Next base: position 24,815,253 of record JAUCMX010000012.1, on the reverse strand, counting down.
TACTTCACTGATGTGTAAACACCAATAAACACTGCAGGGTTTAGTGCTGTGTGGATGTGAAGGAAAGCTCTGGATGGTGTCAATTTATTAAACCCCCGGGGCAGTGGATCGGTTCAGGCGTCTTTATAAACAAAAGAACTTCCCTACTAATTACTAATTCCCTATTGTGACTAATTAAATCACAGATCAGAGCTCCAGCACTCCAGCATCTGAGCTAAGCACTGAGCTAGCACAGCTGTTTATCTTTCTTATTTATTTGTTTATTTAACGCTTAAACCCACAGCTGCAGTGAACCACAAAGGACACGGCTTCCTATTGTTCCTGCTCAGGAACAAAAACAATCCAGGCAGCTCTCTGTGTGCGTGACGGCCACATATCCCTGGAGATGTGTGTTTGCCTTGGACTAGCTCCTATCTTTAAACCAACAGCAGAGTTTATGACCCCTGTGGGGGACGGGGCGGGGCAGAGGGGTATCCCAGGGGTCAGATAGCTAAATCAGGCTTTCAGGAAGGGAAATGTCCCAGATTAGTGTGTGGCAGTGAGACAGCGAGGAGAGACGAGTCCCAGCTGGGGATCAGTTCAACACTGTTCGATGTTCAGCATCAACACGTTGGGAAATGACAATATCTGGAACAACACGAATTCTCTTAAATAACTCCTTACCTCAGAAGCGGGAGGTTGGAGCTTGGAATTCCATCATTTTGTGACCTCTGTGTCAAAAACAAATCAACCAAATTTTATTTTTAGCTAAACTTTCTGTCAGCTCTGAATACAAGAGTTCTAGGATGTTTCTCAAAATGGCTGCACTCGGTCGTGGAAGTTAGCGATTGTGTAATTTCAGGCTAATTTTAGCAGTTAAAAGATTTTTAATCATTTATTAACACATCTGAGGTAAATCTTGATATTTCTGACAATAAAATCGTTTTTCTGTTGTTATGCTGCCTTTACAATGTCCATATAAGGACTTCCTAGATATTTTAGTTTAGCGAAACATTTTCGGAACATTACATAAAGCCTGTTTTTTGTCTAACTGGGAATGTTCGTTTAAGCAAATCCGTATTTTTACATGGCAGAAACATTATTTTTGTTAAAGTGTGACTAAATAGTTATAGAAACTGATGAATTTTTGTTAAATAAGTTCTATTTTAGCTCTTTGTGCTAGCATGAGAAATCATTGGCCCCAATCATAAGCTAGCCCGTATTTACCGTGTTACTCGGTTGCCTAGCAACCACATCATCATGCATTTAATAACTTAAATAGTGAGTGTATTGTTTGCTCTACTTGTACACACATAAAAAAACATTTTTATAAGAGTGTATCTTTCTGTATTGAATCTAGCCATGGGGGTCACAGTCCAGTGACTTCTGTGCCGGTCCCAAGCCCGGATAAATACAAAGAAGCGAGTGCAGGCAGGTTGGAATGGGTGGAGAAAGGTGTCGGGAGTTCTGTGTGATCAGAAAATATCAGCGAGAATCAAGGGGAAGGTGTACAGGACAGTGGTGAGACCGGCCATGCTGTATGGTTTAGAGACAGTGTCACTGAGGAAGAGACAGGAGTCAGAGCTAGAGGTAGCAGAGCTGAAGATGTTGAGGTTCTCTTTGGGAGTGACAAGATTGGACAGGATTAGGAACGAGTACATCAGAGGGACAGCTCATATTGGACGTTTGGGGGACAAAGTTAGGGAGACCAGATTAAGATGGTTTGGACATGTTCAGAGGAGGGAGAGTGAGTATATTGGTAGGAGAATGTTGGACATGGAGCTGCCAGGCAGGAGGCAAAGAGGAAGGCCAAAGAGGAGGTATATGGATGGAATTAATGAGGATATGAAGCTAGTGGGTGCAAGTGTTGAGGATGCAGAAGATAGGGATAGGTGGAGAGAGATGATTCGCTGTGGCGACCCCTGAAGGGAAAAGCCGAAAGAAGAAGATCTTTCTGTATTGATTGAATGATGCAGATTTAATTACAAACCCGATTCCAAAAAAGTTGGGACACTGTACAAATTGTGAATAAAAAAGAATGCAATAATTTACAAATCTCATAATCTTATATTTTATTCACAATAGAATATAGATAACATATCAAATGTTGAAAGTGAGACATTTTGAAATGTCATGCCAAATATTGGCTCATTTTGGATTTCATGAGAGCTACACATTCCAAAAAAGTTGGGACAGGTAGCAATAAGAGGCCGGAAAAGTTAAATGTACATATAAGGAACAGCTGGAGGACCAATTTGCAACTTATTAGGTCAATTGGCAACATGATTGGGTATAAAAAGAGCCTCTCAGAGTGGCAGTGTCTCTCAGAAGTCAAGATGGGCAGAGGATCACCAATTCCCCCAATGCTGCGGCCAAAAATAGTGGAGCAATATCAGAAAGGAGTTTCTCAGAGAAAAATTGCAAAGAGTTTGAAGTTCTCATCATCTACAGTGCATAATATCATCCAAAGATTCAGAGAATCTGGAACAATCTCTGTGCGTAAGGGTCAAGGCCGGAAAACCATACTGGATGCCCGTGATCTTCGGGCCCTTAGACGGCACTGCATCACATACAGGAATGCTACTGTAATGGAAATCACAACATGGGCTCAGGAATACTTCCAGAAAACATTGTCGGTGAACACAATCCACCGTGCCATTCGCCGTCGCCGGCTAAAACTCTATAGGTCAAAAAAGAAGCCATATCTAAACATGATCCAGAAGCGCAGATGTTTTCTCTGGGCCAAGGCTCATTTAAAATGGACTGTGGCAAAGTGGAAAACTGTTCTGTGGTCAGACCAATCAAAATTTGAAGTTCCTTTTGGAAAACTGGGACGCCATGTCATCCGGACTAAAGAGGACAAGGACAACCCGAGTTGTTATCAGCGCTCAGTTCAGAAGCCTGCATCTCTGATGGTATGGGGTTGCATGAGTGTGTGTGGCATGGGCAGCTTACACATCTGGAAAGGCACCATCAATGCTGAAAGGTATATCCAAGTTCTAGAACAACATATGCTCCCATCCAGACGTCGTCTCTTTCAGGGAAGACCTTGCATTTTCCAACATGACAATGCCAGACAAAATACTGCATCAATTACAACATCATGGCTGTGTAGAAGAAGGATCCGGGTACTGAAATGGCCAGCCTGCAGTCCAGATCTTTCACCCATAGAAAACATTTGGCGCATCATAAAGAGGAAGATGCAACAAAGAAGACCTAAGACAGTTGAGCAACTAGAAGCCTGTATTAGACAAGAATGGGACAACATTCCTATTCCTAAACTTGAGCAACTTGTCTCCTCAGTCCCCAGACGTTTGCAGACTGTTATAAAAAGAAGAGGGGATGCCACACAGTGGGAAACATGGCCTTGTCCCAACTTTTTAGAGATGTGTTGATGCCATGAAATTTAAAATCAACTTATTTTTCCCTTAAAATGATCCATTTTCTCAGTTTAAACATTTGATATCTCATCTATGTTGTATTCTGAATAAAATATTGAAATTTGAAACTTCCACATCATTGCATTCTGTTTTTATTCACAATTTGTACAGTGTCCCAACTTTTTTGGAATCGGGTTTGTACAATAAGCTTCGTTTATAAAAAAAAATAGCTTTAAGAAAGATCCAGTACCAAAATATCTGTAAATATATAAACGTCTCATCATCTTGACCCTTTGACCCAACATTCATATAAAAAACAGTTCATGTTGAATCACCAGCAGTGTTTTCTCAGATGAATGGACTGCAGAAATGTCCTTTAAAGGTAACGCACTGGACAGGAAATGAAACAAAACACTGACGTCATACTGAATGTGTTCAGGAAAAAAAAGCAGACTGGAATTTTCAACCCAGACCACTCATGATGTGTTCAATCCTCTCAAGGTTTCTTCCTCATATTGCCTCAGGAGGTTTTCCCTCACCACCGTCACCTCTGACTCACTCATGAGGGATATTTGTTTTGTGAATGATTTTTTTTCAGTGTTTGAAGCTTTGTGGATTTTTGTGTTGTTTTCTTGAGGTTTCTGGAGGTTTTGTGGATTTTTTTATATATATAAATTTGTGAATGTAATGTGTGTGTGTGTGTGTGTGTGTGTGTAGAGAGAGAGAGAGAGAGAGAGAGAGAGAGAGAGAGAGGGTACTTTATTAATCCCCAAAGGGAAATTTTGTGTTATAACAAGTACAACAAAAGAGCAACAAGGAGGACTTAAAGTACGCAACAAACCCACAAATGCTCACAACTACCACAAATAAGAAAGAATGTGTATACAAATATATTTACACAACACTCAGTGCTCAAGTTAGTTACAGACGAAGCCAAGGTCTCTGTTCAGATATTAACTGCATGAATATTCACAGGTTGACAGGTTAATAAACTCAGTGTTATTCAACTTAGATGTGTGTGAGGAGCAGTTTGTAGCATGTGTGTGTGTGTGTGTGTGTATGTGTGTGTGAAATAAATGCACGGTGGTCGTAGACAGGCATAAATAAAGTGTCAGTGTTTGTGTAAGTGTGTGTAGTGACACTGTGTAAACATTGTGTAGCAGCTGGAATGTAAAAAAAATCTGCAGACGCGTCCGTCGTCTCCAGTGTCCACACAGTTTCCTGACCTGACTCATCTTAGAGTTGTATATCAGCGAGAATGACTAACCAGATCTTGCTACTCATCACCTGTTCAGACATGCTGCTACCCAGTCTAACAAATTCCACCCGCATCGCCAGCAGTTTGTCCCTGAGTAGAAGACGCTGTGTTGTATTGAAGACAAAAAAACATGATTCTCACAATACCTCCAGCCCCGATGGTGTGGGAATGTGCTCGCTGTAGCAGGACTGTGTGTGTGTGTGTGTGTGTGTGTGTGTGTGTGTGTGTGTGTGTGTGTATTGTGGGAAACAATGAATTTAGATTTAGCTTGATTTTGCTCCTTGGTGCTGCTAGCTAAAGAAAGTGCTAATTAGCACAGATTATATGAGACAACTTTTTGCTTCTTCCTCACGTTGCTGGTCTCCGATGGAGCGAGTTCGTTCATTCAGATATAATCACATTAGCGGCGTCTCTTCATGGAGCTCCAGCGTGTTCTCTCTCTCACACATACCTTCACCCGGAAAAGCGCCGGGCTGTCGACGGACACAAAGCGGCTGTGAGCGGGATTTAGATGGAAGTCCGGTTTCCATGGTGTGTACTCTAATCTCAAGCCATCACACACACACACACACACACACTTTAGCATAAAGCTTGAGACTGAGTTCATTCACATGAAGCAGCTTCCAGATAAAGAGACTCTTTCAGCTCCGGCCTCAAGAGAACCGGAGCAAAAACACTCTTACTTTTACACAATTACGAGAAGAAAAAAAGAAAAGAAAGAGAGTCTTTATCCTGCTCACGCATAACATCCAGAACTTTAGCTCTTCTGATTTCACCAGATATTAAAAACTAACACACAGAGGCATGTGTTCATCGTATTTACAAGTCAGACCGTTTGTAATGTCTGAACTTTGTTATTATTATTACTCTCTCAATCTTCTGCCTTGTTTGGGGCAAAATAACAGCATGTAATGTTTCAGTTCAGGCTTTAAAGAGTTTCTACTCACCGTCTTCATTTCCTGTTTGACGGACCAAATAAGAGACAGAACACGCAGTGCACTTTAAATGCTAAAGGAGTCAAACAGCGTGAAAAGATAAGTGGCAAAAAAGGACAATTTTTTTTAAAATACAGCTGAACAGGAATAAAGAGGAGGAAAATAAGAGTAATAAATATGATCAGGATAAAAATTAAAATAGTTAAAGAATTAAGCCTGGGTAAAAAATTAAGATTTAATAAACATGATTGAAAAAATAATTGAAAGAAGATTAAAAATGAAGATTAAGAAAAAGTCAAAGAAATACATGTGCACAGATTACAACCATAAGAATAAAAGTAGAGTAAAGAATAGGAAAGTACGAGTTCAAATAAAAGAAAATAGAAATAAAATTGTAAAAAAAAAAAAAAAAGAGTAAAAAGTAAGAGTAAAAAATTTTATTTTAGAAAAAGTCAAAAAAAAAATAACGAGGAAAAGATTTTAAGAATAAAGTTAAGTTAAAAATAATTATAAAAAATAAAAATAAATAAATAAATAAATAAATATATAAATGAATGAATGAATTAATTAATAATAATAATAATAATAATAATAATAATAATAATAATAATAATAATAATAATAACAATTTGATGGTCAGATTATTACCCATCATCCCCTGCACATCACATGACCACCAGCACCTGACACAGACACATTTACACAGAATTAAATAATGATGGTACTCAAGTCGTGTCATGTGTAGCACTCAGGGTCAAGCTGTTGTTTGTTATTGTGTTCACTTCATGTTGCCATGGTGATGACCTTCATGCTCTTGACCTTCATGTGCCCAGTTCAGTGCTTCAGTGAAGTTCTCTCTGCTTTTGTAGAGTGTGACTTTAACACACAGGCATGAGAGATTCTACTGTGTGTTTCTTACTGGTCTGTACTGGAGTTCTTAATGGTTAGTGATGGTTTAACATCATGTCTAATGGAGGGCTTCAGGAGTCAGAGACAGAAAATGTGTACTCTAATCCACTCGGAACTGTCAGGAGGTATAAAGCACTTCCTCTCTCAGAGTTTTTGTTTTATTTTTTTTTTTAGAAAAGAGAGGTGCAAAGAAAAAAAAGAGTTGCACGAAGCATGAAGCATGAATCCGTCATGGTGGTGACTAACCGTGGTGTCTTACAGGCAGCTGCAGGGAACACAGTGTGTCTCCAGGCAGATTTATTTGTAGGAAAGGAAAAGGTCTCGGTGTGATTGAGAGAACGAAGGAGAAGTGAGTCACGGTGAAAAAGAGGCAGCTATAAAAAAAAAAAACAGGCATGTGGGCGGAGCGGGGGAGGGGCAAGGGGGAGGGTGTCTTCAGCGCCCAGGACAAAATGTCAAGGCCAAGCCCTGTGAAAATACCCTGTGTGTGTGTGTGTGTGTGTGTGTGTGTGTGTGTGTGTGTGTGGACAGCCTGACCTGTGTCATTTCCTCTGGTTCAGGACAGATCCGTACACAAACAACACATCTGGAACAGCAGCAGCAACGGTGAAGGAATGAGAAATGTGTTAAAGGCCTGAATCGGTCCAACTGTGTGTTCAGTCTCAGGTCTGATTTGCTTTTTTCTGCTTGGTGCCTACACACAGGGCAGTTTGAGGCTTCCTGTGACTCCTTCTGAGGGCTAAATACAGCACTGGAATGAGACAAGGCCACAGCCGAGTGCAGCTCAATTACAGGACGGAGAATTTCAGCAGAGGTTATAAAAACACACTGCTGTACACTACACAAAATATGTAGAATATCTAGAAATGTATGTGATGTGTTAACATGTTCCCCATCCACCAAGCAGAGGAAGAGGCTCCTTACACACATTAAAAACACACACACACACACACACACACACACACATACACACACACATACACACACACACTGATACACAGCACTGACAGTGGAGACTCCTTACACACATTACACACACACACACACACACACACACACTGATACACAGTGCTGACATTGGAGACTTCTTACACACATTACACACACACACACACACACACACACACACACTGATACACAGTGCTGACATTGGAGACTTCTTACACACATTACACACACACACACACACACACACACACACACTGATACACAGCACTGACACTGGAGACTCCTTACACACACACACACACACACACACACACACACACACACACACACACACACACACACACTGATACACAGCACTGACACTGGAGACTCCTTACACCCATTACACACACACACACACACACACACACATACTGATACACAGTGCTGACACTGGGTACTCCTTACACACATTACACACACACACACACACACACACACTGATACACAGTGCTGACATTGGAGACTTCTTACACACATTAAAAACACACACACACACACACACACACACACACTGATACACAGTGCTGACATTGGAGACTTCTTACACACATTACACACACACACACACACACACACACACACACACACACACTGATACACAGCACTGACACTGGAGACTCCTTACACACACACACACACACACACACACACACACACACACACACACACACACACACACACACTGATACACAGCACTGACACTGGAGACTCCTTACACACATTACACACACACACACACACTGATACACAGCACTGACACTGGAGACTCCTTACACACACACACACACACACACACAGACACACACACACACACACACACACACACTGATACACAGCACTGACACTGGAGACTCCTTACAAACATTAAAACACACACACACACACACACACACACACATACTGATACACAGTGCTAACACTGGGGACTCCTTACACACATTACACACACACACACACACACACACACACACACACACTGATACACAGCACTGACACTGGAGACTCCTACACACATTACACACACACACACACACACACACACACACACACACACACACACACATACTGATACACAGTGCTAACACTGGGGACTCCTTACACACATTACACACACACACACACACACACACACACACACACACTGATACACAGCACTGACACTGGAGACTCCTTACACACACACACACACACACACACACACTGATACACAGCACTGACACTGGAGGACTCCTTACACACATTACACACACACACACACACACACACACACACACACACACACACACAATACTGATACACAGCACTGACACTGGAGACTCCTTACACATATTACACACACACACACACACACAACAGATACACAGCACTGACACTGGAGACTCCTTACACACATTACACACACACACACACACACACACACACACACACACACACACACACACACACACGAACATACTGATACACAGCACTGACACTGGAGACTCCTTACACATATTACACACACACACACACACACACAGATACACAGCACTGACACTGGAGACTCCTTACACACATTAAAAAAACACACACACACACACACACACACACACACACACACACACACACACACACACACACACACACACAACACACAGAATACAGAAAGATAAATAAAAATACGGTGCACGGTAGTGGTTAGCATGTTTGCCTCACCCCTCCAGGGTTGTGGGTTCGATTCCCGCCTCCGCCGTGTGTGTGGAGTTTGCATGTTCTCCCCGTGCCTCAGGGGTTTCCTCCGGGTACTCCGGTTTCCTCCCCCAGTCCAAAGACATGCATGGTAGGTTGATTGCATCTCTAAATTGTCTGGTGTGTGTGATTGTGTGAGTGAATGAGAGTGTGTGTGTGTGTGCCCTGTGATGGGTTGGCACTCTGTCCAGGGTGTATCCTGCCTTGATGCCCAATGACGCCCGAGATGACGCCTGGGCACAGGCTCCCCGTGACCCGAGAATAGATCGGATACGCGGTACACAATGAATGAATAAATATAAATGACACAAAATGTTCATTTGTAAAATTATTTCATGCAGAATAAGTGATTTAATAGAAAAGAAACATCTTAAAACGAATAAAAAAATATTTAAAGCAACTTTTTCTTTGTGTCTTACTGAGTAAACACACACACACACACACACCACCATGCACCATCCCACACACTCATCTCAGGGTATGAGGGCAGTTTTTCCTGTTCTTTAATGTTCATGTGGATAATGAATTAATAACACACAGGCTACAACCTGTCCTGAGTTCAGTGTGTTTATATCAAAGTGCAGCTCAATTCTCCAAGCTGTGAAGAATCCGTGAACTAATGCTCTGTAACAGCAGAACCGTCCCGTCTCGATACGGCTCACACCGGCGAGTTTGACACCAAACCAAGCATCCTAACGTTCAGACGCTAGAAAGTCTGTCGCTGGAATAAACTGTCACTAAACTCAGCTGACTTTCTCTTCCTGACCCTGGAGATAAAAAGCTTCGGGAACAGGAAATGGAACTGGCTGCGTTACAGACCTGGCACAGCATCACAACTAAACATCCCAACATCTGCTGATATTTATGGCACAGACTTCAGTCCGTTATCGACTGCTGAAACCCAACAGCACAATTTTAGGATTTTGTGAAATCTGTGAGTTTTAATCATAAAAATCATTAGAAAGACATGAAAGTAAATATCTGGTGTGAATCGAGTGAATAATAAGCTGCTGCTCAATTTTTTTTACACAGCAAACTGACCATAATCTTGTCCACTTTATTTCTATTGGCTCACAAGGTCAGGGCTCATCAGTTTACAGAGGTCAGAGGTCACCCAGATAAAGCGTGATGCTGTCTCTCTTTATTTCAGTGAGTCAGATCGTTTGAATCAGTTCATCGATTAGAGTCGACTCTTTTGAATCCCAAATGACTCATTACTATATATTTTATTTATATTATTTCTGCTATGCTGAAATGCAGCTATGATTCTGATAACGTTCACAACACACTCACGTCAAACACACGACTCGTTATTCACGCAAACAGACGGCTGAGAAGTCAGGTTTCCATGGAAACTGTTACTGAGTGACTGAACCAAAAAAAAAAAACACTCTCGTATGTGACTCCAGTAAAATCTTGGCTGAATTCTGTAACAGATTGCGTGATCATGTGTGTTCCTCACACCACTAATCTAATCTCTCGGGGATTAGTCTTCATTAAATCCATCATATTGGTTACAGTGATGCAATTAAATCAACGCAAAATCTATAATAATCCATTTTTCTGCATCTCACTTGAGCAACTCCATGATATTTCAGCATGACATCAAGTAAATGAAACAAACAACAGTAAAATCAGTAAAACTTCATTCAGGTGAGTTAGCATTTAGCATGAGCTGATTAGCAGAGTGCTAAGTGACTCAGCTAGTACAGTAATTAGCAAAGAATTCTTTCATGATGTGAGATGATCATCTTTGAAACAACATCCAGGATAAAAATCATACACCACAAACTCGACTTGAGTTTCCTGAGCATCAGAACAAGGGGTCAAATATCACAAAAGGTTCGAATAAACTGTCAATATTGGCACCTTTGTTAATAACAGCATACGCTAAGCTGTGCGCTAGCCGGAAACACTGCTCACAGACTAAACACACAGCTGACTAGATGCTTCGAGTCTGCACTGAAGCAGCTGTTTGTTTTGATGTTTGTTTTGTTTTTTATATTAATGATATGTTGGATGTCTGCACCGTGGTTACGGATGCTCCGTTATTTAGAGCTCTGTGGATGGATCCTGATTATTACCCAGCATGCACCGGGGCAACCATGAAGACTAAGGTTTGGTGTGGGAAGTTTGGGTTTAATGTAGACGTTGAGATTGGTTTATTGGCGGTCAAGCAAGACAGCAAACAAACCAACTGGTACCTGGTATAAGTGGTGTAATCATCCAACTTGCACCAAAGTCCCATTATATTTGGCAGCAAGTGAACATTTTGTCCTCAAAGTTGATGTGTTAGAAGCAGGAAAAATGGACAACCGTAAGGATTTGAGCGAGTTTGACGAAGGGCCGAATTGTGATGGCTAGACCACTGGATCAGAACATCTCCAAAACTGCAGCTCTTGTGGGGTGTTCCTGGTCTGCAGTGGTCAGTATCTATCAAAAGTGGTCGAAGGAAGGAACAGTGGTGAACCAGAGACAGGGTCATGGGCGGTCAAGGCTCATTGATGCACGTGGGGAGCGAAGGCTGGCCCGTGTGGTCCGATCCAACAGATGAGCTACTGTTGCTCAAATTGCTGAAGAAGTTAATGCTGGTTCTGATAGAAAGGGGTCAGAATACACAGTGCATCACAGTTTGTTGTGAAATAGGGCTGCATAGCCATAGACATGTCAGGTTACCCGTGCTGACCCCTGTGTACTGCCAAAAGCAGCAACAATGGGCACGTGGAGCAATAGAAGAAGGTGGCCTGGTCTGATGAATCACATTTTCTTTTACATCACGTGGATGGCCGGGTGTGTGTGTGTCTCTTACCTGGGGAACACATGGCACCAGGATGCACTATGGGAAGAAGGCGAGCCGGTGGAGGCAGTGTCCTGCTTTGGAAAATGTTCTGCTGGGAAACCTTGGGTCCTGCCGTCCATGTGGATGTTACTGTGACACGTAGCACCTACCTAAGCATTGTTGCAGACCATGTACACTCTTTCATGGAAACACTATTCCCTGATGGCTGTGGACTCTTTCAGCAGGATAATGCTCCGTGCCACAAAGCAGAAATGGTTCAGGAATGGTTTGATGACCACAACAACCAGTTTGAGATGCTGACTCCGCCTCCAAATTCCCCAGATCTCAATCCAATCCAGCATCTGTGGGATGTACTGGACAAACAAGTCCGATCCATGAAGGTCCCACCTCGCAACTTACAGGACTTAAAGGATCTGCTGCTAACATCATGGTGCCAGATCCCACAGCACACCTTCAGGGATCTAGTGGAGTCCATGCCTCGGCGGGTCAGGGCTGTTTTGACAGCAAAAGGAGGACCAACACAAGGTTAGGCAGGTGGTCATAATGTTATGGCTCATTGGTGTACATTACATACATGTTCCTATTTTCAGCCATTTTATCAGCCTGTCTCAACGTCTAGCTTTTTGTACAATCACATTTCAGCGCACATATTCTTCGCCTTGCAAGTTTTCTATTCTTGCCTTTGCAATCTAGCGGTTATTTACATAAAGGGTCATGTTTCCTCTCCTCACTTTTGCATTAGATCATAGAGTTTCTCCACTTTGCAAAGCCTATAGCTTGTCTATACCTTTTATTTCATTTCAAAGGCCTACTAAAGTTTTTGTTTGTTGTTTAAAGTCTATTTTCTGCTCCTCTTCTTTAATATTCTCTAGTGATAATGGTGTATATGAGTGTATTTTATCATGTGCTTGTCGTACTATATCCTACTCTACAATGGTTGATGGTTTCTTACATGCATCTTACCATGATAAATGTTTATTTTGACTTCTATTATTTTGTCCTCTCTATTCCTTTTGGCCAAAAAAATGGCTCCATTGTTTCCTTACTGACTCTCTCTCTCTCTCTCTCTCTCTCTCTCTCTCTTTCTCTCTCTCTCTCTCTCTCTCTCTCTCTCTCTGTGTCTCTTTTTGAACTCTCTCTCTCTCCGTCCTCCGTCTTATTAAAACTGACAACAGAAAATATATTGTCTTTTTTTTAGTTTTATTAAATAACTTTATTCAGATGGGATTTAGTTTCTCATGTGCAGCTGTGTAATAAAATAATTCCTGATATCGTTACTGAGCACACACACACACAACACACACACACACACACACACACACACACACACACACACTCTCTCTCTCTCTCTCTCTCTCTCTCTCTCACTCTCTCTCCTGACAAACATTTTACAGTTCCTTTAACAAATCCCAATAAAACACTTCAATAGTCTCTTCATACAGATACTGAGAAAAAAAACACCACACACACACACACACACACACAGACACACACACATAAAAAGTAATTAGAGCTCACAAAATTAACTAGAACACAGCCCATGTGTTGTTAAAAAAATTAAAAGAAATGAAAGTAGATGGTGAATAAATGTGTGTGTGTGTGTGTGTGTGTGTGTGTGTAATGATATGTGGCAGTATGGAGTGTGGATGGGTGGAGACGAGCGCTCTGGCATAAGAAGAGAAGAAAAAAGAGGCTTAAATTCTGTGGAAAGTGGTTAGAATGTTCTAAATTTGCTGTAGACCATACACACACACTCAAAACACACACAAAACACAAATACACACACACACATAAAACCCACACATACACACACATGTGGACTTAGTGACCTCAAATGACATCACAGTGTGTGTTAATGTATTTCAACGTGATATTGTAGCTACATCAGACTGTCATACTTAGTCCCGCCCCTGACTCAAGTCCATATCATACAAGAAACATGTGATTAACTTCAAGATCTGAATGGGGCGTAACTGAGACACGCCCTGTTTAAGTCGAGCTCCACCCCCGAGTGTATAACTCTCACGTGTGAGTCTGTAGTCACGTCTGAAAGTTGACGTGTGTGATTTCAGTATTTATTGAGCTTCACTCTGAGCTCAGCCCGTATCAGCAGCTTTCTAATTCAATCGACAGACTTTCCAGACGTCTAAGAATTCCTCCAGTCGTTACGTCTCCTGTAATCATCACTGCTACATTCTCCAGAACACAGCGACGTCCCGCTGCTGAACTTTTTCATCTGGTTCACACACCGCTGTGGAATGACGACGATGAACTCATCCCATTGCTGCCGCCAACAACACCGTCACCACGACTCCACCTTAACCAGGCCGTATCTCAGGCAGGGTTCGGAGCAGAGGCAGAGCTGGAGATATGATTAGCGGCTGCCATATTTAGCACGGAATCTGTATCATGTGAATCATACAGCTGAGCTAATTTTACCAGAACGAGCCCTACATTCATGCTAACATGACAACTCCCTCCTGTCACTTATAGCTTGTTGACCCCAGACATGCTACATGCCGAGTTTTGTTCTCAGATTAGATTAGCAAAGAAACATGACTGCGCTCGCTACGTAGACTCCCTAGAGGCTTTAAAAATCTCTGCGACTTCCTTCCAAGCTTTACATGTTCTTTTAACAGTTGTCCAGAGGAGTTTTGCAGGGATTACAGGAAGAATCGCTGGAACACACATGATTGGTCAGAGGAATCATTTAAAAGAGTCGATCGTCTGGAATTGTCATATCTTTACAGCACCATGCCTCATTTGCATATCATTTAGGAAATCGATTCAGATGTCACAAGTTATCACCTGCTCCATCATCACATAGTGTAAAAGGTTAAAGCCTGGAATATTCTACAGAAGTGAGTATATTCTTCACAGATTACTGATTAAAGGTGTTTAAAGCTAAGCTTCATTCCATTTCAGGATCTTTTGAAGACACCATAAAGATGACAAGGAATCTAAACTAGACCACGTCTGAGGCTGGAAAGGTGAATGATAGTGTCTGTTCACAGATCCTTGATTCCCCTGAGTGTGTGTGTGTGTGTATGTGTGTGTGTACTTGTATGTTTGTGCGTGTGTGTTTGGGTGTGGTCAGCTGAGGTTAACGCTTCCCCACCGCATATGACAGGGAGCTCCGGCTAAATTACTGACTCGGTGTTGTGTCAGCTGCTGCAAATAGCAACACCACGGCTGTGGTAAACACTCGAGCGCTTCAGGAAACACGGTGCAGAGGATGGAGAGAGAAACCAGGAGAGAACGATGTGAGGGTGAGAGAAGGGGCCTGAGAGATGGACTCTAGAGTATGGGTTTTATTATTGTGTAGCAGTGGAGAAGAAGGACCACCAGCGGAGGAGCTTCACTCAGGGTTGTATAAACATTTGAGAAAGATAATAAAAACTTCAGCGAGTGTTGAGGGAGGAGGAAACCACTTTCATGAGCTTTTGAACTGGGTTAATCACTGGAACAAGACAAAATTTGGAAAAAAAATGGAGCTTGGTCATAGTCTTCCATGACTAACTGCAGAATAGCATCAAGATCTTCGGACTTTGTTTTGGAAAGCCCACACTTCGTATATCAGTCAAATCTACCCAGATATCCCTTATTTACTTGTAAATTACATCATGTTGTAGAAGAAGATGTCAGTTTAAGATACAGCACTGCTGATTAGATAGATGGCTAATATTCTGTAATGTCACCTGACAGCATCCTATCTCCAGAAGTAAGAGCAGAAAGAGCTAAAGGTGCGTCTTGGCCAAGCTACTTTTTTTTTAAAGTAAAAGGCAGCTCTCCATGAACATGTTACGTTAGCAATCCAGGTTAAACCTTTCATTCCTACATGGATGACTTCCTCCTTTAGTCTTGGTTGCTGTTATGAAATCATGACAGTGACACCTGAACTACTGAAGCACTTATACATCACCACAGAAATCACACAAGCTTGTAAGCACGTGAAGGTTGTTATCGCACAACCCTCGTAGACGTCCTCTGTGGTGCATTGGCCGCCGTGTGCGATGGCTCCAGTGCTGCAGGTGGCGCTGTTACATTTACAGAACTACAAGAACAAGTCATCCATCTTGATCTGATGAAATCCAATCACAGGCTTGGTCAGGTGGTGTACATGTCCATGACATAGCAAGCGAAGCCTCCACACAATTTTTATTATCCATTTGCTCTGCAGTGACGCGAGCTGAACATCGTCTTTGTGAAGTTTGCTGAGGTGTTAAGGGACAGAACAGAAGAGGAGGATGAAAGAAAAAGTTTTGAGCTGGTTTTAAAATCCGATCACATGAGGACACCTGAGACTGATAGCCTTTCTGTCCTGGTGTTAAGTTTCATGTTTGCATTTTGTAAATAATGTAGTTAGCAAAATAACTATGTTTTTGACATTTACTCTGGTACAGAATAATAGATACAACATAAAATCCTCTCATGTTAGCATACATTAGCTATCCGAACATACGTATTCACTCATCATTGTGTCATTTCAAAGAGAAAAAACAACAGAGGTATTGAGAGCAAATTCCAAAAGTCTCTATCCTGCAGACACTAGCCTGCAGTTAGTCATGGCTAATATATACTAACCTGACAGGATTGCGGTCAGTTCCCTGCTGATGCCAGAGATTGCTAATATAACTTAAAATGACAGAATTTCTGACGGAGCTTTAAGGATAACCTGAGAAAAACAATAGCAGTGTAGATTAAAAAGCTAGCTATTATAAGCTGATACTTTTTATGAGCTAGTCACATTCTTATGGATTTACCCAAAGACCTGCCACCATATTTGTTGTTTTACTTCAACAAATAAAATATCACAAACCATGCTCATTAGCCAGAATTTCTTCTAAGCTTTTTAGGATTAAAATTTTGTTACACTGAAGCACCAACGGCAGAAGAATCATCTGTGTAAGAAGCCACAAAACCTTTCCAAACAAAAAAGGTTCATTATGAGTGTTTTGGAAAGACAAAGGTGCCACTTTGGGGTTTCAGCTGATTCTTAATCTGGATCTTAATTAACAGTTCCAACCGAAATGGAGGAAACTCCCTGATTCACTCTCTCATGAAAAGCTGATCCACTTCCTCGCTTCTCTTCTCTTTAGCATCTGATCAACACCTGCAGGACCTGGCATTGGCTGGACTATCCTGAAGTGTTTAAAAAGATGTTATGATGTTATGGCACTGAAAATGATAGGCTCTGCAGTGAGAGTGTAGCTGCTTTGTGGTTTAGTTGTGTAGCATTTACAGCTTCCTGCCCCACGTATTACTAAAATAATGTTGCCTTAGGAATCGTCTTGATGAGCGCTGATGAAAAAGGGGAAATAAATACAGACTGGATTACAGAGAAACCTTTGTGAAAAGACTCAAATAAACCATTAGTCATTAAGCTAAAGACTTGAAATGATGGGCGGATCGTTCCGTCCTGGTTTAAATTACTGGGCAGACATTAGCAACAGACATATAAAGCTGTCTCGTGTCTCGTAACACATAAAAGAAGGCTACAATAGTCATGATCACGCTGTGCAGGTTTTATTACAGACTATAATCCATAGTTCAGTCTTTCAGTTATTCATTCTGAGTGATATTATAAGGCAGGTCAGAGCAGTCGTGGACTGAGACAGGTGGGTGTGTCTCAGACTGAGACAGGTGGGTGTGTCTTTGAGACAGGTGGGCATGTCTTTGACTGAGACAGGCGGGCATGTATTAGACTGAGACAGGTGGGCATGTCTTTGATTAAGGAAAGGTGGGCGTGTCTTTGAGACAAGTGGGCATGTCTTTGACTGAGATAGGTGGGCATGTCTTTGACTGAGACAGGTGGGCATGTCTTGGATTGAGACAGGTGAGCTTGTATTATACTGAGACAAGTGGGCATGTCTTGGACTCAGGAAAGGTGGGCGTGTCTTTGAGACAGGTGGGCATGTCGTTGACTGAGACAGGTGGGCGTGTCTTGGACTAAGACAGGTGGGCCTATCTCTGACTGAGACAGATGAGCATGACTTTGACTGAGACAGATGGGAATGTCTTTGACTGAGACAGGTGGGTGTGTCTTGGACTGAGACAGATGGGCATGTATTAGACTGAGACAAGTGGGCGTGTCTTGGACTAAGAAAAAGTGGGCGTATCTTTGAGACAGATGGGCATGGTGTTGACTGAGACAGGTGACTGAGGCATTTCCTCACTACTAATGCTAGCAAGTTTTTTTTAATTCATGTTCATGATATTCAGAGTGCTAACACTATTCCACTAGTCTGGAGGCTAACATGGATGTAATTCTGTAATTCAAGCATTCTAGCTTAGATTTATGAGCTAGAAATCATGAACAATATGAATGTGTCAAGAAAATTCTATCAAGTTAGCCATACTACCCTGGCAGTTATAAGAAGAGAAGGACACAGAACACCAAATTTTAGTGTTTTGCTTTATATATTTAACAAAACTGCAAAATAAATAAATTCCAAAAACAATTTATAAAACAGAAAGGCACAATTTTGATGCAAGCCCCCGTTTTAATAAGATGTCTGTGAAACAGCAAGTTTTTATTTCTTTATCATTAAATAAAACAATCAAGGCTGTGCTCCAATACTGTTATAACACCCGAATATTGACTCGATGCTTGATGCTGGTTAGCAAATGAGCTATCAAATAATTAGCATGTTTCAATACTCTAGCTCCTCCATCTGTAAATTTGCTAGTTAGTAAGTAGGCTAGCTTGCTAGTAAGCCAAATAATTAGATAATTAATAATGCAGATAGTTATTAAGATAGCTAACAGCTCCAATACTTTTTATGCTAGCTAATTAGTGATCCAGCTAATTAGCTTTCTTTGTAAACTTCTAATTGACAGCTGATGAGAAGCCAACATTATTTTATTGTGCTAGCACGCTAGCTTATTAACAAATTATGTACCTAAGAAAAGCATTAACTAGTTATTTTATTACTTGAACAGCTTAACATGGACATTAGAGATTTGCGGATTTATTATTTGAGTCAGCAATCTAAGTTGTTAGCAACCTGATCGGATATTTAGAATACCAGCTGCTTAATAACTTTAAGTATGCTAGCTAATTAGGGATTTTTGCTTATTACACTACTCTTTTAACTGTAATTTACAGCTGTTGTTCAGCCTAAAATGTGCTAGCTAGCTGGTTAGCATGCTAGCTTGGTAGCAAACTAACTAATACCATAGCTAGTTTGTGAACCAGATGATAACTGACACGGCTAACAAATCAAATATTTTAATAACCTGTAGCCAAAGTATGCCTGTGATTTAGTGAATCTGAGAGTGAGAGAGAGAGAGAGAGGGAGAGAGAGAGAGAGAGAGAGAGAGAGAGAGAGCTATAGGTCAGCCATTTATAAACTTGTAGCTACAGGAATCTAATTAACATGTTTTATTGATTCACTCCTCAACTGGAATTGACAGCTTATGTTCTGCTAGCTAGTTAACCTGCTAGCATATGAGAAAATGTAGTACCTTAGTTAGTGAACTAGATGTATAGCAATAAAATAGCTGGCAAATCAGGCACTTAAACATAAGCCAGAATATCATAGCTAATTAGTGGATCACATAATTAGCATGATGTATTATTTCAGTTCTCTGTCTGTAACTGAAAGCTAAAATTGTGCTAGTTAGTTAGCACGGTAGCATGTTAGCACACAGAGAACCTAGCTAGTTACACAGACTGATTTGTTGTAATAGTAAGCTAGCTTGTTTACAGATCAGATAACTTGTGAATCTGACATGCTAATCTTTTTCTCTGCAAGTGCTGTGGCTTAATTCATACACACTTCAGAGTGATGGCAACATGGCGCATGCTTTAAACAGAATTGGCGCGCACAGCCGAGTTTGGACACTAACTTTTTCACACATTAACATCAATTATAAATGTTGACAGAAAGTCTTGTGTTCTGGCGCCAAAACCTCTGGCATTGAATTCACACATTTCTGCAAACCAGCTGCAGAAGGAATGTCCCCAACACACATAGTATAAACACACACACACACACACACACACATTACAAATACGCCAAATGCTAATTCTCTCCAAATACAGACACTTAGCAAGCTGAACGTGGACAGAAAGTAGAAAAATAAACACAGTTTCTTTTTAACCTGGCAGCCTCGAGCAGGAAACAAACGTGTCCTTAGACCTAGCTTGTACATGACCATTCAGCTACTGATTCAAAAGTTTGGAAGAAGGTTGCAAAAATAACGTTAAAAAAACAAGCTCAACCATTTAGTTTGTGAACAAGGTGGTTAGCTTGAAAATATGTAGATTTTGACTATGCTAGCTAATTTGTGAACCTGTTTAACGTTCCACTTGTCTCGTCTACTTGTTATTGACAAAATTAATTAGCAAACTTGTTAGCCTAGCTATTTACTGAGCCAGATGATGTTCCTGGTTATATTAATGAAATGTTTGTGTTCGCATTCTAACAACTGAAAATGGTCGGCAGCTCTACTATCAGCAGGTAGTGTAACAGGATTGTGGGTAATATAAGAAACTGGTAACCAAAGTTTAAACCAAGGATGATTTTTTACACCCCTTTGGCAATTAGCTAACAGAGACGCCAACACCAGAGTTCGCGTTTTTGGTAACGAGTGCTTTCTGCATTCGTAACGGAGTTGAAACCTGAACTAGCTGAAAATCAGAACTGATAAATACATAATTTATAAAAAACAATGCCCTATGCTACATTACAGTAAAATGTTGTACATTTCTGCTCAAATGAATCTCTCCTCACGCCTCCATGATGTTTGAGATGTTTGTGATACGGTGTGTTGCTGTGTTTTTGATCTGTTCAGTTCGTGTCCTTGTTTTTGGACGAATCTCCATAATAAATAAAATTGCTAAAAAAAAGTTCTTTTGGTCATAAAAAAGTTCTTTCTTCAACCAAACTGATGGATTTGTCCATCAGCATCTCTTCGCTTTCTGCAAATGTGTACCCAAACAAATTCATGGTGGGAGCACAAATTTTCTGAACCATCTGTACGAGTTTAAATGGCATACTGAACCTCCACTTCTCCACCTGCTGGGATGAGTTTTTCTGGGTGGAGTACACTCCACTAGCCTTATCAGATGCTTGTGTGTTCCTCAAGATCCACTCCTTTACCTGGGTGGTGAAGGGGATGCCGGTAAAGCGGTACATCTCAGCTGCTTTAAGCATAGGAAACATGGCGATGTCCTCGTAACGCACCAGCATGTACCGTCCACGCAGCCACGAAGGCTGTCTGAGACCCACTTCGGCGGACATGCGGATGTTCTCACAGTTCCCTTTGAGCTTCCTCACTTCATTGTCATCGTTGGGGATGTCGCCGTCCATGGTCCACCTCTTCCAGTGCTCGTATTTGTTCGCGAAGGCCACCATGCGGGACGCTAACATGGCTCGAGGATCCCGGACCAAC
>JAUCMX010000012.1:24681375-24788875 GCA_033459395.1 Hemibagrus guttatus | reverse complement strand
GCTCATGCCAAACAGCACCTGGGTCAAACAGTCTGAGCTCGTCGTCCAAGCCTTGTTCCTCAGAGCCTGGAGCAAAAATACACCGTATTGACGCTGGGAGGAAAATTTCCTCGCCCAAGCGGTTTAAAAAGCTTATCGTGTGCAGATCTTTGAAATGATTTGAGTCTGTGTTTGTGGAAAGTGCGACTCCTGGGCGTCGGCTAGGCGTCTTGACATCACTTCCTCTTGAAGTCATGTGAGTGTAATTGGAAGGTGATTGTTTTCCTATAATGGCACATCCTGAAGAGTTTTATTGCTGTCATAACATAAAGAATGTCACTTTTTATCCATTTACGGTTACCCAAAACAAGTTCCGGTTCAGCTCATAAGTTTACATTGCATTCGTAGTCCTTTCCCGAATTAGCTCCATAAGATATTGACAAAATAATAACAATTTACACTGTTTAAAAGTTTACACCCCCCCTCATCTCTTTATGTATCATGTTTGCTTGCGTAACAGTTGTGTACGAGACCCTCAGCAGCCCTCAGTGTGAAAACTATGAAATCTCAACACCATATATGCAGAAGATGCTGGAAAAGTGACGAGCTGGAGGATTTCTCTGAAGAAATGCATGCAGTTTAATGGCTCAGGAGCAACAAGTGACTCGTGAAGAACTTTAACAAAACAAAACATAAAGACAGTCACTGATCCTCCAGGAGCCGGAACACAAGGTTAAAGATGGAGTGTGTGTAAACTTTACCGTAAATTTTGATTATGCTTCCTGCATGATAGAGATGGTGTAAACAATGAAACTAATGCTAAAGCTAGCACAAAACTAAAAACTAGCTATTAGATTTCCAACTTTATTTCCATTTTAGCTGAGTATTTAGTCTATTCAAACCCATTACATCCATATTCTGTAGTAGCTGTAAATAAGACGGGACCTGCTTCCTGTCATTACAGAATACTATAAATATTCCATAACTAAATGTAGAAACTTCCAGGATTTATATGTACACACTGCTGCTGAAACCCTCGCCCAGTCCACCATAAACCAACCCGACTGTAAGTTCTTAATTATACCTACGAACCTCAGGGCCATTTCTTTCCAGCCAAATGCCATTTAAAAATAACTCACATGGGCGTCCCAACCTGGCAAGGCTGTACGTATCTTACTTTAGAAGCATGCGTTTACCCCAAAACCTCGTCATAAACATAGTAAATCAAAGTAACACAAACAAAATGTGGTCTGAAAAAATTTCCTCTGAGAAATTTATATCATTCGCTCCTTTTCTCATTCAGTAGCTTTGGGTTTGAATCAGTGAATCGTTCTGTGCTATCGTTCTGTGAATCCTTCATGACTGAGATTCGTTAGTCTGTCCTTCAGAGAGTCAATTTTTGAGTCAACAAATCATTCAGTTCAGTCATGACCAATATTCTCATTCGTTCATTAGATGAGTGTTTGAATCAGTGAATCATTCGGACTTGAGTTAAATCTTGACAGAGTTTCATTCCTCTCTTCTTCAGTAAATGAATCATTGACTCTTTTAGTCATGACCATGATTCTTTCCACTCTCTTTCAGTGGCTCAGTGAATGAATCGATGAATCATTAGGTCATAACCGAGACTCTCTCCACACTCCTTCAGTGACTCAGTGAATCATTTCAAACAGACTCAGCAGCTCAGTATTTGAATCAGTCAATATTTTAGTCATAACAAATATTCGTTCCTCTCTGCTTCAGCAGATTTGTGTTTGAATCACCGATTCTTTCAGTCATAACTTAGGTTTACTTCATTCTTCTTCTTCAGCAGGTCATGAATCAGTACTTTCCTGTTAAACAGTCAGTGTTTGAAATGAGTGAATCATTCAGAGCTGACTGAGATTTGCACCTCTTTCATTCAGAAGGCCAAATTTTGTGTCAGCAAGTAATTCAATTCCACCATGGCCAAGATTCTCTCTCTATCTCAGTGAACGAGTGTTTGAATCAGTGAATCAATAAGGCATGTCTAAGATTCTCTCCTGTCCCATCCACTGAATCATTTGAATCTTAAAACGAGATTCACTCCTCTCTCCTTCAGTGACTGAATGAATCTTTTACTCATGACAGATTCTGTACTTCCTTATTTGGGAGTCAATCCTCGTTCACTGGTGAGTCAGTGTTTGAATCAGTGGCTCATGACTGAGATTATTTTTTCTTTCAGCAAGTCAGTTTTAAATCAGAGAATCGTACTGTAATAAGTGAAAGATTAGCTTCTCTCTTGTGCGGTGAATCAGTTGAGTCGAATAGGTTAATGATTCCTTTTTGATCAGAACTATAATCGTGTGTATGGTGTAAAAAGAATTCCTCTAAACATGAAAATACAAGAATATTATAAATAACACAGTTAGCAATGATTAACAGTTATTTTACACACAAGATGTTTGTTGTCTTTCATAGAAAGCTGGACAATGAAATGAAGCAGTGAATCATTTGACTGAACAGACTCACTGGAGGATTATTTTTGATTAGAATGATTGTTAGAATATACATATGCATACACACATGCTAATACACAGCTAGCTCATGACTCATTTACTCACGTCTTTATATTCCAGTCCAATCTGCCAGTCTCGCTTTATCCGAGTTCCTGTTGGTTGAACATAATAACATATTTCCTCAGACATGACAATACTGTTTTATACTGTTGCACAATTCAAAATTCAATCTTTTTTCATGCTCTACCACACACAAACACACACACACACACACACACGGACGGACGGACAGACAGATAGAATAACATTCCAGCTCTACCTCTGACTGTTACAAAGCACTGACACTGGAGACTCCTTCCACACATGATGCATGAAAATGTTTTTAATCCGTTTATCATTTAATCCGCTGTACATGTCCTGATGAATGAGCTGTTGCCATAGAAACGAGTGCATTAATATAAACCTGTGATTGTGCAGTACTGCACTACTGAAAGATATGAGTGTACAAGGTTTAAGACGAGGTATAACTTAAGTGAAGTGGGCGGAGCTTAAATGTTCTTTCTTCCTCCAGTAGCCCGAGTCAAACATGTGAAGCCTTTACGACTCTTCTTTTATTCCTCCAGCTCTTTTGTGGAAACTCTCACACAGTGGTGTTTACGAGGCTGTAGAGGAGTGTGTGTGTGTGTGTGTGTGTGTGTGTGTGTGAGATGATTACACAGCACACTAACAGCTCAGGAATACACAGCCTGTGTGCAGCTTGTGTGTGGGGTCTGGAGATAGCACTCCGGCTGAAAAG
Organism: Hemibagrus guttatus; assembly: GCA_033459395.1. NCBI lineage: Eukaryota > Metazoa > Chordata > Actinopteri > Siluriformes > Bagridae > Hemibagrus > Hemibagrus guttatus. The sequence goes on along the minus strand of JAUCMX010000012.1, from coordinate 24,785,623 downwards.
TGAGATAAGAAGGAGCTTTTCTCCAATCCAGTTAGCTTACGATGATCATGGCCTGATGATCAGAATTTACACTGTGTTCCTTTATCACAGTCATCATGCTGGAACACATTCAGGATTCAGAATCATCACACTGCGCTTGTCTAAGTGGAAGTGCTGTACTGTGGGTCATTAGAGCTGTCCAGACTTAACAACTGACCTGCTGTCCTGTCATTTCACTCAATTACTCAAAATCCACTCTCTCTCCCTCTCCCCCTGTCTCTCTCTCTGTCTCTCTCTCTTTCTGTCCATCTCTCTCCCTGTCCCTCTCTCTCTGCCTCTCCCACCCTCCCCGTCCCTCTCTCTCTGCCTCTCCCACCCTCCCCGTCCCTCTCTCTCTGCCTCTCCCACCCTCCCCGTCCCTCTCTATCTCTCCCTCCCTCCCTCTCTCTCTCTCTCTCTCTCTGTCTCTCTCTCTCTCTGTCCCTCTCTCTCTGCCTCTCCCTCCCTCCCCGTCCCTCTCTCTCTGCCTCTCCCTCCGCCTCTCCCTCCCTCCCTCCCTTCCTCTCCCTCCCTCCCTCCCTTCCTCTCCCTCTCCCTCCCTCCCTCCCTTCCTCTCCCTCCCTCCCTCCCTGCCTCCCTCCCTCCCTCCCTCTCTATCTCTCCCTCCCTCCCTCTCTCTTTCTCTCTCTCCCTGTCTCTCTCTCTTTCTGTCCATCTCTCTCTTTCTCTCTCTCTCTCTCTCTCTCTCGTCTCTCTCTCTCTGTTCTTCTCTCTCTCTCTGTTCTCTCTCTCTCTCTCTCTCATCTTTCCTCTTCTTTCTGTATTCTTCCTTCTTGCGGTCTCTTTAGGAAAAAAACAATGTAAGAATCCAAAGCACCCTCTGGCACAGCGACTAAGCAGTTAGGATTTTCGCTTCACACCTCCAGGGTTGGGGGTTCGAGTCCTCTCTCCACACTGTTCTTTGGGGGTTTCCTTCAGGAACTCCAGGTTCCTCCCCCAGTCCAAAGACATGCATTGCTGATTGGTGTGATGAGTTGCCCCCCCGTCCAGTGTGTCCCCTGCATTGTGCCCAGAAACCCTCAGTATAGACCCTTTCCTGTGTAGGATTTTCTCTGGTATTTTAGTCCATATCTATCATTTCAGTCATTTTTTACAAACCGCACACTTAAGGGAAGATCATAGCTCCATACAGAACTGCAGGTGAAGTACAGTTTTGATCGGACATGTGGATGTTATATCCTTACTATGACTCCACACTCCAGGAAGCACTCACTCTTCCCCTTGATCACTTCTGCTCACCAAAACCAAATACCGGTGAAGACAGAGACGCGACACTCCTGAGGTTTCAGAGACGCTATACAAAGAGAAGTTCCTACCTAGCTCGGTAGGATATATGGTGCTGTGTTTCTCTTGGTAGTCTACACCTGAAAGAGTTTATATCTTTCCGAAGGTTTTTATTTTATCTTTTAACCTTTACATGAACCTTTAAAGAACCCAGAAGAAGCATTTTTTCACAGAGAATTTCTTCCTTGAGCCACTCAGGTGTTTAATCTAGACCGTCATGCTAATACAGTTCGCTGAAACATTTAGAGGATCCTGGAGTGTTTGTTTGAAATGCTGAGAAACAGGAAGTGTTTAATATGAATGTAAAGATATTACGGATGTGAGATAACACACATCGCATTACGGCGGTTTTGCAGAGAACCTCGCCGGCTACGGCGTTTTTAAATTCACGACTCTCATTAGGTTCTCAAAGCTTTCGCTCTCACTTCAGTGGTGAACATCTGCAATGCGAAACACTCGCCCTGGGGTAGTCGACATGAATTAACCTTTCCAAAGGGGGCCACAATGGAGCCAGTGAGTGTGAGAGGAAATAAAGTGACACTGGGGGGCAGGGAGACGAAGAGAGAGGGGGGGGGGGGAGACAGAGAGAGAGAGAGAGAGGGGGGGAGAGAGAGAGAGAGAGAGAGAGAAGAAAGAGATTGAGCGGGCGAGAGAGATGGGGGTTTAATGGCATTCGTTCCACTGAGAGGCTGCGCTGGAGACAAACGAGTGAGCTGTGAGCATGGTTTGATCATCATCATCATCATCATCACCTTCTCTTCCTGCACTGCCTTACCTCAAAAGAATACCACAAAAGGAATGAGGGGGAAAAAACAAAGATGTGTGCAGAAAACCAGTTTATATTTACAAAAATAATCCCATCTAAATAGGGATGAACAAACCAGCCAATCAGAGTGCTTTATTTAAAAAAAAAAACGCTTGTATTATATACAAATCACCTCGATACGCATTTTCTAGTAAAGGTTCTTCCTTTGTCCAGCGAGGGTTCTGTGTTAATGTTTTTTTTATGGATAAATACTCCACATTTTATGTTTTATAATCAGAATCGGCTCCTATAAGAACCAGAACCGCTTTTTTACAAAGCGAAGAACCCAGTGAGGAGCATTTTTTTGGAATAATAATGTAGTTATTCCTTCTCCATGCTGGACAAATTGATTAAAATCCAAATATCCACCACTCCCAGTCCCTCTAAGGTTTATGTAAAACTCTACAGAGTGTAAGGAGAACCCTTTTCAGAAACTAACACATGTTTATGATCCGGAGAACCCGTAAAGAACCCTTTGTTCTAAGGGTGTGTTTATTACATTGTTTTCACATTTTTGCAGAGTTTAACATTTACCTTCTAAAGGACATTTAAAGGAAATAAAGGGTTTTTAAGTGCAGTGCTGCAGGATCTGGTGGAGTGGGAAGACATGCAGAGCTGAAACTCTAAACTCATCACAGAAGGAAGGTGTTCTGTACTTCTGTATTTTCTGAGTTTAATCAATAAGCTGCTAACCGGAAATAAGAGTTATTATAGTGATTAATTAAAGCGTGAACAAATACATAGCAATAAAGGGATAAATAACAGATAACAGATGATTGGTTTACCATGTGTGCTGTGAGGATGATGTCCTGCTCACACTCCAAGCTGTAAAGTGTGTTTATATTCCTAACAGGTTTTCCATCATTCCCGAAGAATTGTCTGATCCATCACATCAGCTCATCGCTTATCCAACACAATAAACACACTCTACACTGTGTGTGTGTGTGTGTGTTCAAACTCCGTTTAAAACTGACGCGATGTTCCTCCAGGAGAAAGGAGAGAAAATCCTGGGCGCGCTCCCGCACAGGCACTCCGCGACTGCGGCTCGGGAATAAACGCGCGCTCCCGCGGAGCTCTGAGTTAAAAAAAAAAAAAAAAAAAAAAAAAAAAAAAAAAGAGAGAGAGAGCGAGAGAGAGTCACGTGGTACAGCCTACTATTACAGCTACGACGGAGATATGGGGCGGGGAAGCATCGAACACGTGTTCTTAAAGCCCCGCCCACTCACCCAGCGCCTTTTATTGTAGTTTCGATATATTTATATTCGGATTTCTCAGCTTTATTAGACATTTATTCTAAATATATAATATAAAACAAATTGTACGAGAAGTAAATTCAGACTTAAGTGTAAAAAGTGGATATTATAAGCATTTGAACGTATAAATCTTTTCATTTCAGTAGGGTCTGTCGTGCTTTATATATCGCAGTAGGAGAACAGCGTTGCTAGGCAACTGGGAACATGGCCTCAGACTTTAATCTACTTATGACTGAGGTTAATAATAAAGACTCAAATAAAGCAACAAATGAGCCAAATAGATCGAAGTGATGACATCAGAATGATCCAAAACGTTAACATGTACCTCAGATATGTTGTTAAACTACTGAAAAAGGACTTGATTTGAGTGAAAATACTCTGTAATACTCACACTTAGCATCCACTGCTAATACAACTAACACTGACTTGTCGTGTATGATACACAAGGATTGTGACAAGAGAGTCTGAAAAATATTAAACAATTTAAATATTATTAAATTAAATAATAAATTATTATTAAATACAGTACTGTCTGCAATGTGCAAGGCTAAGTGAAAGGTCATTTATACAGTAGTAAGCCAGCTCTTCAAACATATGTGTATATAGTCTTTATCATCATCATCATCATCATCATCGTCGCCGTTGTCATCATCATCATCAAGATTTAGAGTCTTTCTTTAAAATGTTATATTGCTTCATATCATATATGACAAAATTAGACACAAGTATTAGACAAAGTTACTTGTATTACAGAGTATATGGTAAATGTGTATTTATGAACTATTATTTACTAAAATGTATCATTTTACATATAAAAAATGTATATTTAGAAGACAGACATCTAATACCTCACACTTATTTACTGATAAGGTTAAGTTTCTATTACTAACCTCAAAAACTAATCATTCTGGTGGCATCATCATCATCATCATCACTCACATATACACTATATTACATTCTCATCCAACATCAGTGCCTGACCTCACAAATGTGCTTCTAGAGGAACGGTCAAAAATTCCCATAAACACACTCCTAAACCTTGTGGAAAGCCTTCCCAGAAGAGTTGAAGCTGTTATAGCTGCAAAGGGCGGGGCAACTCCATATTACATTCATGTGCATGTGAAGGCAGACGTCCCAGTTTTGGCCTGACTCGCAGTCTCCGCTCTAATTCATCCCAAAGGTGTTCTATGGGGTTGAGGTCAGGACTCTGTGCAGGTCAGTCAAGTTCCTCCACACCAAACTCACTCATCCATGGACCTTGCTTTGGTCACTGGTGTGCAGTCATGTTGGAACAGGAAGGGGTCATCCCCAAACTGTTCACACAAAGTTGGGAGCATGAAATTGTCCAAAATGTCTTGGTATGCTGAAGCATTAAGAGTTCCTTTCACTGGAACTAAGGGGCTGAGCCCAACCCCTGAGACACAACACCTGAACTGTATGTAGAAGGGTGTCCCAAAACTTTTGGATATATATATACATGTAGATATATCTTCTTCATAAATTGTTTTCTAAAATAATCTAACACGTGATAATGCTGTGTAAAATATAAACTTGTTATTCTACCTGCTGTATGATACGGCTAAACGCAGGTGCTCTTAACGGTGAATTCCAAGTCCCACAATGCACCGCGCGCTGAGTTATGACGGCTTCCGGTCAGAACTTCTGGAAATCTCCTCAGCGTTGCGTCAACTGTGAGTAGTGCTGTAAAGGTGAAAGCAAGACAAGCGCGTTATTCGTAGGTGAGTTTCGATTTTTCGGTGTTTATTAGATTTTTTTTATCATCTTAACACAAATGTAACAATATATATTGTTTACAACATGTCTTTGTTGGTTTTGAGCTAAATGATGAGGTTCGTGTGCTATAAACAAGCTAAGATAAGCTAGCACTAACCGCTAAAACCTGTTAATGCGTAGTCTTTATATTATGATATCTATTTATTGTTTATGTACAAAGTGTAGGTTTTAAAATATACATTACATTTACTTCTATTATTTATTCCTTGTGTTAAAGATGTGGAGGTATTTTGCACCTGTTATGTATTATTAGCTGCGTATGTTTGAGTGCAAAGGTTTGTGCACCCACCCATGTGACGCGTGTTATTGTTTTTCACACACTCACTGCGTACCTTATGTATATCCGGTTCATTTAAACACAACATTCTCCAGAGCCACAACTTCCCTGTCCATCATCCTTCTGACTGTCTTTAACAAAACGTTCCGCCGTCGTCGTGATTGTTGCCATGAGCTCGGTCTCAAGCCTAAAACTCTCATCAAAAGTGCTCACTAATCCAGAAGTCTGGTGCACAAAGCTTTCTGTTGGCACCTGAGCCACCAGTGCCCACTTAGTGCTCTCACTACTGCCCTACTTAATGTCCACTAGAACAACTCCGAATAGTGGATTAGTGTGAGATTTGAGACACGATGCTTGTGTGTTTAGTGAAGTTCAATGGACAGATGAACTGAACTATCTGTCTACACACGGCCTGAACCCACGTGCTGCTTGTTGTTATGTTATGTACATAACCTTGCATGGGATTACAAATAAACACAGATGGTTTAGGATCCATATAAACAGTTTATTCTGGAGGAGCTTTGGAATGTTGGTCATTTCTCTCCCTGAATCGTCCTGAAAGCTCTTGATCTCCTTCAGTTTCTGCTTTCTAACACTGTGATCATGTGATTTATGTCACCTGGTTTAAGTTGTTGGGTAAGTTAGTGAGGGTGTGTCAGATCTGAATAAAGAAAAGTGCTGAGCTGTTGTTTATTAACACATCTGATAACCTCTGTGTTTGCTCCACAGGTTGTGTTGGTGTGTGTGTGTTTTGGAGCGATGTTGGTGGCAAGGTTAGCGTGCCTGCGGGCTCTCCCAGTGACCGGCTTGAGGTCTGCTCTGACCCAGAAGATTCCGGCTCTTAAACCTGCTACACCTCTGATCAGACCTCAGCAGGTAAACATCATCCTCACTGTCTGATCTACACACCTCACACACATCAGATCACACCATTCAATCTTCTTCACAAGGAATGCGTTCTGATTAGACGACCAAAAACCGTGTAATGGTTGAGCTCTTTGTGACAGTGGTTCTCCAGCTGTGTAACTAATGCTGCTGCTGTTCTGTGTGTCTCAGGGTTTCTCCAGCAAAGCCAGGTTTGGTCTGCGGCGCAGTAAGACTGCCAAAGATCAGCTGCAGGAGGCGGCGTTCGAACCAGCTACAGAGACGGCAATTAAAAGTGACCACTCATTTATCATTATTTTATTAGTTCAGTTGCAGATATATTACACACATCTCTCATCTGTGTGTCTCTCCCTCTCTCTCTCTCTCTCTCTCTCTGTCTGTAGTTGATCAGATGGGGAGGATTATTCTGGCAGGTGGAGCTGCAGTTGGACTTGGAGCTCTGTGTTATTACGGTCTTGGCATGTCCAATGAGATCGGTGCTCTGGAGAAAGCTGTGTGAGTCTCAGCCTCTGTGTGTTAGAAAAAAATTAGTCATCAGAATTATAATGAAAATACAAATGTTTAACCTGGCAATGCTGTGAAACTAAATACCGCACAGGATAAGCTCAGCTATGACCTCACATCCTGTTTCAGTTGCCCTCCTCCCATGCTGAAATAAACTCAGAGCTTGTTTGTTATCGTTAAGGAGAACTGTCTCACATACCCGAAATGAGACTGCGATCACTCTATTAGTTATCTGTACATAACATCTCTCTCTCTCTCTCTCTCTCTCTCTCACTCACTCACTCACTCACTCACTCACTCACTCACTCACTCTCACACACACACACACACACAAACAAACACAAACAGAATCTGGCCGCAGTATGTGAAGGACCGGATCCACTCCACCTACATGTACTTTGCGGGCAGTGTGGGCTTGACCGCTCTCTCCGCTGTGGCCGTCAGCAGGACTCCGGCTCTGCTGGGTCTCATGATGAAAGGATCCTGGATGGTATGTGGAAGTCTTCACACCCTCCTGTATATTGCAGAACACATACATTAGAATGTATACTGTGATACACAAGGTGTGTGTGTGTGTGTGGTTCAGGCAATAGGAGCGACGTTTGCAGCGATGATTGGTGCTGGGATGCTGGTCAGGAGCATCTCCTACGAGCACAGTCCCATTCCTAAACACCTGGCCTGGATGCTTCATGCAGGTAATAACACTGTAATTACACTTCATAACTACAAACCCATCACAGGGTAAAGGTGCCAGATCTGAGGTCTCTCAAGCTCACACTTCCTGTTTTAATGTTTATGTATATTGTACTTTTTTTGTAATAAAATGAATGCACTAAATCTGTGTGTGTAGGTGTAATGGGTGCCGTTGTGGCCCCCCTCACCCTGTTGGGAGGTCCCCTGATGCTGCGTGCGGCGTGGTACACAGCAGGCATCGTGGGCGGTCTCTCCACCGTGGCCATGTGCGCCCCCAGTGAAAAGTTCTTGAACATGGGCGGGCCGCTCGCTGCCGGCTTCGGAGTGATCTTCGTGTCCTCGCTGGGTTTGTACTCATTACTCCTTACACACACTGATTAAACCAGGAGTGTGTGTGTGTGGGGTGTCCTTATCTGTGTCCCAGACCACACGCTTATTCCACACAGCTTACGCACTTAGGAAATGAATTCCAGAGATTATTGTACATTGTGTGGTACTTTTACAGTGTCTGAATATTTCCCATGATGCTTTTGTCCCAGGCTCTATGTTCCTGCCTCCCACCTCGGCGTTTGGAGCAGGTCTGTACTCGGTGGCTGTGTACGGAGGTCTGATCCTTTTCAGTATGTTCCTGCTGTACGACACGCAGAAGGTGATCAAACGAGCCGAGACGTACCCGCTGTACGCCGTGCAGAAATACGACCCCATCAACTCGTAAGAACTCATCACCTCTACACTTATCTCACATACAATCTTCATCATTTTTCAGATTTTCTATCACGTACATATTTCTTGACATAAGGAATTAATTTATAGGCAGGTTTAAAAATAAAAACACACTGCAGTAAAACTCTTAATGATGTATATAGTGTTTATGGGTAGGGCTGGGTCACATGAGGACTTTAGAGGTATTGGGTTGTGTTGTGTTTTAGGAGGTACACTATATTGCCAAAAGTTTTGGGACACCCCTCCAAATGATTGAATTCAAGGGTTGGGCTCGGGCCTTTAGTTCCAGTGAAAGGAACTCTGAATGCTTCAGCATACCAAGACATTTTGGACTGACAACACTTGAATTCATTCATTTGGAGGGGTGTCCCAAAACTTTTGGCAATGTAGTGTATGTTAGGTTAGTTTGGGATGTGTTAGTTTATGTTTTACTAAGGTTGTGTGTGTGTGTGTGTGTGTGTGTGTGTGTGTGTGTGCGCGTGCGTTCACAGCTGTTTGGGAATCTACACAGACACACTCAACATCTTCATTAGAATGGTCATGATTCTGGCCAATGGTGGTGGAGGAAGAAGGAAGTAAATCATCATCATCGTCATTAAACTTCTGTATATTTGAGGAAGTGAGAGATCAGACTGTGAAGTGTTAAGAAGCTAAAGAAGGAAAAATCAAACCCATTCCTGCTTTTGGGGTTTAGTTTCCAATTCTGTCCTCCATCAGAAGCTCACAGGACCGCGACAGCTCCACAATAAAGCCTGATTATAGATGTTATTTCCTTGTATTTATTTACAAAGAGCCGGATTGTATCTGTTTATTTGTCTCTGTGCTCAGTCTATGTGCAGTTCTAACATTTTAAACTCTTCACATTTAAAGAGTTTGTTCCACTTGCATTTATTTTCTTATGCAGTAAATAAAATATAGCAGAATAATAACTATGGCTTTGTATCTTTATATAAAACTTTATTTATCTGCTGCAGTCCACTTCTGATCTCCAACCTCTGAGCAGGGAAAGCCAAAGAAAACTTCTCCTTTACCTGGAATTCCTACTCAGGACGCTCTCCTCAACACATTTACATTTCTGGCATTCAGCAGATGCTCTTATCCAGAGCAACGTACAAAAATGCTTTAATTCTCTATCAATGAATACATTAACACTGGGTCAATAGGACACAAACCTGGGATACAATTAGCCTAAAAACTGAGTTGGGGACACATCAACACACTTTAGCTTTATATCAAACACCATAGATTTTATCACTAAACTTCATTCTAAATGTTAAACCTGCTTCTGATTGGATATCCTGAGCTGACAGGTGACTGAAAGCCCCGCCCACATCAACATTTCTAACCTAGTCTACTTCTGGAAAAACAGCATTACTGACACTTTCTCAAAGAGTTATGAGCGTAATGCTGGAAAATCCGCTCATGCACAGACGTTATTCACTCCGTAGTCCTCCTTTTCCCTCTGATGAGCTTTGCAGTACAACAGAAATGCTTCTGTGTACCACAGACACACTGTCTGCACTCACACTGGGGCAGAAATAAATTTCATTCTGATTATTTACTGTGAAACATTTTGGTGAATGCTGAGTATTTCTGTGATTATACTTTACTTGCCTGTAACTGTTAGGAATGAACATGTAAGTCAATTCTACTTTAAAAATCTTGTAATGCCATTTCTGCTATTTAATTGTTTGTCACGTTTAAAACACACGCTTTTTATCCAGTGAAGGAGCAGTGATATTCAGTAGAATGGTTCAGCAGGTCATTTGGATTTAGATTGAGGTAATATTAGAGTGTGTTGAAGCTGCAGTGTAATTGTAGCTTCCATAATTATAACATTAATTTCATGCAAAAATAATAATGAACTGAATTACACCGATCAGCTATAACATTGTGAGCAGTGAGAGGTGAAGTGAAGAAGACTGATGATCTCCTCATCATGGCACCTGTTAGTGGGTGGGATATATTAGGCAGCAGGTGAACATTTTGTCCTCAAAGTTGATGTGTTAGAAGCAGGAAAAATGGACAAGCGTAAGGATTTGAGCGAGTTTGATAAAGGGCCAAATTGTGATGGCTAGACCACTGGATCAGAACATCTCCAAAACTGCAGCTCTTGTGGGGTGTTCCCGGTCTGCAGTGGTCAGTATCTATCAAAAGTGGTCCAAGGAAGGAACAGTGGTGAACCGGAGACAGGGTCATGGGCGGTCAAGGCTCACTGATGCACGTGGGGAGTGAAGGCTGGTCCATGTGGTCCGATCCAACAGACAAGCTACTGTTGCTCAGATTGCTGAAGAAGTTAATGCTGGTTCTGATAGAAAGGTGTCAGAATACACAGTGCATCACAGTTTGTTGTGTATAGGGCCGCATAGCTGCAGACCGGTCAGGGTGCCCATGCTGACCCCTGATGGAAGATGATGGAAACATTCCTTTGAGATCCTTGTTGAGATGTTTGCATTACGCAATTCCTACCACATCCCAAAGCCATTCTACAGATTCAGAACCGGTGACTGAGAGGAACACTGAAGAACACTGAACTCATGTTCATGCCTCCTGTTTGAGGAGATTTTTCTTAGTAGACATTAGAAGATGGTGAACTCTAGCCATGAAGGCATGCACATGCTGAGCAACGATACTCAAACAGCCTGTGGCATTAAAGCCATGATTAACTGGTATCACCGTCCCACAGCGGGCAGAGAAAGCCTTCTCCACTGGACTGCTGCTCTTTTTATTTATTGCACCAACTCTAGAGACCATGTTTGACCATGGTTCAAGTCACAGAGATCAGACTTTTTGTCAGTCTGATGTTTGATGTGAACTTTAACTGAAGCTCTTGACCTGAACCTGCAGGATTTTATACATTGTGCTGCTGCTGCATTAACAACTGATTAGATAAATACATCAGGCATGAGCAGCTGGAAGGATCTGACGTAATGGTGTGTAATAAACTCTAAGTTTAATCTAAATTACAGAGACTCATTTTAATAGTATTTTATATCTGATGGTCAGTTTGGACCTCTGACTGCATCTGAGAATAATCTGAGAGAAATGACATTTATTTTCATCAATTCTGTTTTATTTGCACTATAGCACCAAAACACTGAAGTAATATTTGCAAGCTAATTCATTTTTCTCACATTTTATCGTCACTTAAAAACATTTAGCATTCTTGCTACGTGCTTCATTCAAATTTATTTCCACTTTAAAAGTGTTTGAAAGTGAGGTTTTATTGAAGTGATTGCGATGTGATTGGCTGACGCTGTGACAACGCTTTGACATGATTGGCTCCCGCGCCAGATGATTGACACCGTGCCCGCCTCCAATATGCTCTAACTTTTTTTTTCATTGCTGTACGCTGTAAGAGACACTGACAGTGACGTCACAGCGGGGCTTCAGTCACTAAATTGCTTCTTATTCTACCTGGTCATTTATCGCATTTTGCAGATCACGTGACAGGTAAACTCCCACAATCCTCATTATTATTATTATTATTATTTTTTGATTATTTATTATTATTATTATTATTTTTTTGTGGACCACAGGCAGCTCTCCTTCACATGCCAGTGTTGTTGTTTTATTATATAAAGATGAGTCCAGGCCTGAGTTAAACATAGCGTGTTAATGAAGCCGGTCCCGAACACTTGACTTTATTCTCATCACTTTTCTGTAAATTTCTGAACGACTAAACTTTAATCCCCTCATGTGTGCGGCTCACACTCCTTAGTTCACTGTGTGAGCACTGACTCTGATGAACTCCATGTGCTCTTCACAGATGAGTGAGAAGAAAAGAAGGAGCCAGTGTGGAACAGCTGGAGCAGCTGGAGCATCCATTCCGAGCACCACATCTGACCAGAGACCAAAGTGTTTCAGGGACATTATGGCGCTTGTTCTTCATCTGAGTGATGAGTATGTTTGACTTATGACTCTAAATAACATTTTATTCAATTTCTTAAACACTGGAATAAATGATTAGATGCTGATTTTCTGTGTGTGTGTGTGTTTTTAAAGGGAATGGATGGCTGTGAGCAGGGGTATGACCAAGAAGGTAAGAGTGTGAGAATAAGGAATAATGAATTTGATGTAAATATGAGAATGAGTGGATTGATCTGGCTAATGAAGAGATGAATCAGTGTATTGTGTAATATTCTACTGGCTTTATTGATGTGAGAAACAGTTAGATTCAGTCGTGTGTAAATCTGTACAGTTATTTATAGTAGTGTTATTCATTCTTATGTGAAGAGTTAACTGATGCTGCTGTGATCATCACATCATGTGGCTCGATTAAAACCGGGTTCGAACCACAGCAGAGTTCAGCATCTGCTTTCATTTGGTTGAACAGGTTTTTGTCACTGATCACGTTTCATATTCAGCAAGCTGATTTCATATCTGTTACATCAAAAGCTCACAAGGTTGGAGTTTGCTACTGCGTGCACTAAAATCGTGACGGAGGTGTCGTCTGGTGTCATCTGGCGTTTACTGAAGCCTCTCAGCAAAAGTTTCGGGATGGAAACGATTCTCGAGGCGAGCGACAAACTGAAGAAAATGGAGTCGGAATCGAGCAAGTGCTCTGCCTCGGGCTCAAAGGTAAACTTCACCGACCTGCTGCTCAGATTACACTCTTAATATTCACAAGGGGTCAACTTTACTGCACTGTTTAAGCAACACCTTCTGACCAATCAGAGTCCAGGATTCAGCAGCATGCTGGTGAAATGACTAATCACATGGGTTTTCTGTCTTTTATGATCAACTGGCTGCTGAGAAAACGAAAACGAATTAAACACTGATTGTCTTATTTCATTTACATTTATCCATTTCAGTTCATGTGGGTGTTGATGTGAAAATAATCATTCTCGTTACTGTTCTCTCTTCCCTGTGTGTGTGTAAAGAACCCTTATGGAGGCATCTGATTTCATCTGGCATCTCGCTCAGAGAATCCTCATGGAAATTAAAGGTGCGATGATGGAGGCCATCCGGGGTACGGCATCAGGACCGAGGGTAAGCTGTGCTGCTGAGGATCCCACCACACAGCTGGATGATCTCAGCATCGCATACACTAATGAGATCTGTGATAAGATCCTGGCTCTTAGGAATGTCAACACCAGAAATGTCGCTAAAGTCCTACAAAGAGGTCCATGAGATAATGAAGGGCTTGGAAGAAGTTGTCTCTATAAGCAGGTCCTCTTTCTGGATCTCTGTTTACTCGACCACTGACTTGGTCTCCACCATGACTGGAGTGATGGATTCTGATTGTGCTTCACCAGCTCCTCAAGCTGAGAGACCTTTCAGTGATCAGTTTATGAGCAAAGCCTCACAAGTGATCACAGAAATTCTTTTGAAAACAGAGCAAAGACTCGGTACCTCAGTGTCATCCCAAACCTCCACCCCTGTCTGCAGTGAGACTGAACTGAATTTCCTGATGGAGCTGGCTAAGAGCACAGCCACGGAAATTCTGGAGAAATTTTTTATACTTGTACAAGCACTGCGTGAGCATGTGACAGGGGTCAGTTGCAGTGATGCTGACCAGTCTGGATCAGAACATGAGCAGAAGTTCTTCTCTTTTGCTCAAAAGCTCCACATGGACATCCGCAAGCAGGTGTTTATGTTCGTCTGTGAGCGTAAGCAAGATGTTTCAGAGACAAGCAAGACACTCTTGGATGTCTGGACCGAAACTGATCCTGAGCTCGACGTCGGCATGGAGAACATCCAGAAATCTGCTGCTGCTGAACGGTCCCTCGATAAAGCCACTCAGGTTGGGAGCGAAATAATGGTTAAGAGTATAACTACACACATATCCACAGATTTAATCAGTATGAAAGGCTCAGGTTCCAGCACAGCGCCGTCACTGATGGAGTCAGTAGATCTGGAATGAGTTGCTTCTATTAACGTAAACAAGGTGATCAATAGAGTAGCTTTGGAGATGGAAAATGAACTAAGTGAAGCTCAGGTCAGTGATGCTAATGCTCACTCAGCTCCCTACTCAAAGGGCTCCTCAGACTTTTCCTCAAACCTCCAAAGCCTCTCTGGACTGGAAGAGAGCGTTATAGACAGAAAGGGGAAGCCTTCAGTCCAGAACAGACCACATGTTCCTCTGCACCTTCATCCTGTGGTGCGCAATCAGCTGAAGGCTTTCTTAACTTTATTCTCTAAAAGTGCTGTTGATGATAAAAGTTCAGATTTGTCAGCAAAGTCAGAGAGAGATGACAACAGTGTCATTCCCATCTACATCGGTGACGACGGCTCGGTTCACGAGCTGGAGTTTACTGGATTCTTTTCTGGTGAGAAGCAACAGCATGTTTCCTCCTGAGCTTGTCTACGCATTTGTAAAGGCTTTACTGCACAATGAGCTAAATGACGAGTCGAGCAATGGAAGCGATGGAAGTGATGGATACTCTCCTCACAAAGCTGAGCATCAGAAGAAGAAAAAGACGCCTAGTGTTCGCTATATTGTGAAGATGAAGAGGCATGTGGTGGTCAAGGTATGCAGGACTTCCTCCCCTAAATGTTCTCCCATGGTTCTGAGACTTTATTTGTAGTTAGTGATAATTGAATGGTTTATTGAACATCAGTCACTCGATTTACGGCATTAATCATGTTCTTTAAGGTTATTAGTTATCTTACATGTCCAGCTCTGCTTCCTGATTTGTCTTTTCATCTTCATAATCCTCAGCGTCCCAAGAAGCAGAAGAAGTTGTGCAGAGTTCCTCTTCCACAGGATGACCAGCTGAGCACTTCCTCCTCCGCAGATCTCCTCGATGGTGATTCTTTAAAATGAAATGAACCTGTGATTTTTGACCATGTTTATTCCAGGTGTTTCTTAGTGTTTAACTGGTATTTTTGAGCTTCATCTCTACTCTGTATCCTGTACTGTAAATCTGAACAAATGATGATAATGACAGTGGTGGTCAGAAACGAAGTAAATGTAATTCCTTATTGTACTTAAGTATATTTTTCCAGTATCTGAACTTTACTAAAGTATAACATTTTTTTGAGACTTTTTACTTTCACTCCGCTACATTTTGAAGTAACATATCGTACTTTCTACTCCACTACATTATCCCACATCTCTTGTTACTTGTATTTAAAGAATAAAAAAAAAGCAGTTGTCCAATTACAGCACAGCAAACCGAGCTACAGCGTGCGTATATTATTTGAACCAACGTAACACATCTTTTTGTTTTCATCACGTGCAGAGAGCGCAAACGGTTTGTTAGAGCATTTAAAACTGCAGAGTCAAAGCCTGAAATACCAGAAATCCCTGACCACATCCCGCCACCTGACCACCGTGCAGTTACCTGCAGGATTTAAGTTGTAGAACAGAAGAAAGACTCTTTCATATTCAGATAGCTGCTCTGTCTCAGTAACCATTTCATCTTATAAGAATTCAACATCATTTTGCGAAAACGTCGAGGTCAGCACGTCTAATGAATCTAATGTTAGCTCACAGCATTGAAGGACTTTATTGTGTATGTGAATACATCGGTCATCATCATAATTATGTAGTTTATGGCTAGTTACGATTTAGGTAGCTAAGTAGGCTAACGTAATCAGTACCTCTTGAGCAGCAGTCTATATTAACATTACTGATGTTATACAGCAACACAATAACCCAATAGCTCAACTTTTATTGTTGATATTTGACCAGTCACCAAGTAACATTTCTTTTTTATATATATTTTTTATTTAAAGCAGAATAAGATTAGTGCACAAATACTGTAATTGCCCATCACACACAAAAGCATTAGTTGCTAAATACTGAAATATATAGACTGTGCTGAATCTGAGCTTTTTTCTTCTGAATCTTCGCTTGTGATTTGTTTAAAACTGATTCCCCAGGACACAGGCGTGATCTCAAGTCCTGCTTTTTTACAGCCCCATGTTCCCCTTGTGATCCTTGATTTAGAATAATGTCAACTGACATCTGTATCATGTTCATTTCTACAAAAATATTTAATTACAAAAAATGACACTAGAGCTAGGATAAATGCTAGGGCTGGAAGGGTTCACAAAATCCTCGGTTTGATTTGTATCACAGCTCTGTGGTCACGGTTTTCAATTAGATTCGGTATACATTGTCAATTTTAGAAATACCATACATAAGTATAAAATATATAGCCTTATAATCTACCATTTACAGTATTTAAAAAGTTATTCTCAAGGTCATGTAATCAAAAAACTGAAAGAATGAGGCAGCTTGATCTTAGGGATAGACATTACTTGACACTTTTGCTTTCGGCTGCTCCCTGTTCGGGGTCGCCACAGCGGACCAACTGGTCCGCACAACAACTTGGCAAATGTTTTACGCCGGATGCCCTTCCTGACACAACCCTCCCATTTTTCCGGGCTTGGGACCAGCACTGCATCCAGTGGCTGGGGTTGAGGCATTGGCTGGAATCGAACCCGGGCCTTATGCAGGATAGGCGAGTAACCTACCACTGAGCCACCAATGCCCCTAGATGTTACTTGACTGACCATCATAAATTAAATCTGTGAGATTGTGATACAGCAAGAGGGGAGATGTTCATTTCAACAGGCTTTTCATGTAAGTTTACAACTGTTGGCCTTAAACAAATTGTAGCCGAGAACAAAAACACATTGTCAAATATAAAAATAACAAAGCTGTAGATTTTTATGGTGACGTTTAGGCGAAGGCCACCAACATAAAAGGAAACATAAGATCAACCAGCATAATACTTTCCTTTCTTTAAAATAAACTCGACCACTTGAAATGAAAGTGCAGTATTTGAAAGAAACCCAAACAAATAAATATTGCTGGATTTTGTATCACAAGTCAATGTCCCTACTGTGTTTTGTAATGTAAATAAATGAAATAACAAATTATCTGCACTTAAATATAAAATACTAAATAAATAAAGCTAACACACACTGCACTGTTTCAAAAAAAAACATTGCTCTATTCATTCTACGTTCATGTTCTATTGCAAGAAGATTGGTATGTCCACGTTTTCTGCTGAGAGACAAGACCTACTTGCAGTGTCCCCTGCTATAACCACCACGCTGAAGTGTTTGCGGGAGGAATATTATATATATATATATATGGCTCGAGTACTTTGATCATATTCTTATATTCTGCATCCTCTACCATGGCATAAGTCTGCATATCTTTTGCTATAAAAACAGACAGTGCTCTTGTTATAGACTTTTCACTGAGCGGTTGCTTAAATGCTTCGGGAAGTTGTTTTTTTCCCCGAATTTCTCTTTCTTTTGCTGTCAGGGTTGACACACTGGGTCTCCGAAGATGAGCTAACATATTGGAAGTGTTTCCATTAGCATAAGTAACACGTGTTGCACAGTGCTTGCAAACTGTCATGGTTTTGTCCACCACTTTCTTGCCGGTGTCGTCATATGCAGCACTAAATCCAAAATGATCCCGCACAGTAGACCGAAACAATACTGTAAGTGCCTCCTCTAAAAACTTTGAGCAGCTTGCCCTTTCTGCAGTTGACCTGCTGCACTGAAGCACTCGAAATTCCTAACATTCGCCTCCATGCTGCATGCTACGCTGCGCGTGGCCGGACCCAAACAATACACACGTGTCTCGAACCGTGATGAAGTAAATTGAACGAATCGGATTTTTTTCATGAACCATTTCACCCCTAACAAATACAGTACTTTTTTACTTAAGTACATTTGGATACAAGTAGTTTTGTACTTTAACTCAAGTAGAAATTCAAACTGAGGACTTCTACTTTTACCAGAGTAACATTTTAACTAGGGTATTTGTACTTTCACTTAAGTACAGGAGATGTGTACTTTGCCCACCACTGGATAATGATCGAGTTTGTTTATGATGCTAGCTGATGATTTTTAAAAATGATCATGTTTAAGAGTTCAAGGATTTCTCTGTTCCTGCACTGTCCTGATAATCAGCTAAAACAGCAGATTTTGTCATTTCGCTGTAACTCCGCTTCTTCTCATTTCCAGCTTCACACAGAGAATCGAGGGCCTCGAGGTCCATCTTCAAGAACGCTCGCAGAACGCTGTGCAGGATCTTCTCTAACATCTCTAAGACCTGTCCCCTGTGACCATTAGCCTAGTTACCGTGGCAACAGACAGCAGACATAAAAAAAAAAAACGGTTTAACTTTAACAGAAAAAGGCTGACTTGGCCTTCAAATTCCGCAGATCTCAATCTAATCGATGATCTGTGGGATGTGCTGGACAAACAAGTCCGATCCATGGAGGCCCTACCTCGCAACTTATAGGACTTAAAGGATCTGCTGCTAATATCTTGGTGCCAGATCCCACAGCACACCTTCAGGGATCTAGTGGAGTCCATGCTGATCAGTGTATAAATACATGTGAAAATTAAAAGCTCTGAAGGAAAGTTTTGTACTGTAAGATTAAAAGTGAAGAGAAGTGATCTTGCTGATTATTTCTCGTCCATGTGAATTTAGGGGAAAAAAAAGTGTGTTGGATAAGAAAAAGAATTAATTTTCATTTTTCCTGGACAAGAAACCTCTGAGTGGGTGTCTGATACTAAGCAACAAGCCCTAACATTCTAACACCTCATCATTTAACACTGCACCATGATTAACACTAAAAGCTTTGGAGCAGGCTTCATAACCCTGGAGAAAAAGCCATGTTCAGAATCAGAAAAGTTTTTATTGCCAGGTACAATTCAATTCAATTCAATTTTATTTGTATAGCGCTTTTAACAAAGAGCGTTGTCTCAAAGCAGCTTTACAGAACATAAGAAACAATAAACATACAAACAAACAGTCCTAGATGTTAGACAAAATTTTCCCTAGTGAGCGAGCCTGAGGTGACTCAGGCGACTGTGGCAAGGAAAAACTCCCTTAGATGGTATGATGAAGAAACCTTGAGAGGAACCAGACTCAAAAGGGAACCCATCCTCATCTGGGTGACACCGGAGAGTGTGATATGAACAATGTCCTTTCTGCATTAGTTGTATGATGCAGATACAGCATGTGTAGAATGTTGTGTGTAAAATGTCCACATAGTGTTGGCAGTGCTGCTTTGAATACTCCAGTCCTCACAAAGCAGAACCCGGCTGGAGCTGGTCCATCTCTGTGTGACTCGGGGATGGGTAGAAGAAGGGAAACAAATGGAGAGGAATTAGAGTAGCTGCTGTTCATAATATTAGCAGGCACTAGATGATGTGCATTTAATTCAGATGTATTAGAGCACAAAGTTATGGGATGTATTAGGTGTATGGCTGGCTAAAGAGATATGTCTTTAGTCTACGTTTGAACTGGGAGACTGTGTCTGAGCCCCGAACACTGTCAGGAAGACTGTTCCAAAGTTTAGGAGCTAAATACGAAAAAGCTCTACCCACAGCAAAGGGTTCGCAAAGAGCACTTTACAGTACTAGGAATTTGTCTTGGTGTCAGGTGCAAACATATACACATAAAATTTTAAAATAATAAAATAAACTATAATAAATTAAATAAAGCTGTTAACAGCAAGTGACTTATATGTTGTAATTTACAATGTAAAAGTGTAAGTGAAATTGAAGGAGACTGTCCAAACATATATACAGATAAAGTATGTACACAATCGAGAATGATAATAAATATGTACACAGAAGTTTGAATGTGCGTGAAAAGAGGAGCAATTTAGAATGTAAAGTTTAGTGAAAGTGACTGTCCAAATACGTATATCCAGTATAATGAAAGTGACTATTAACCCCACTTCTACTTTATACGTGTGAAACGTTAATCCTCTAGCCGGGGTTAAATGCAGGGAATGATGAGAACCCAGAGTTAAGCGCAGTGTGAACAGCCCTTTTTAAGTACATCAGATGTTAAAAGTGTTTCCACCCCTGGAACAATGCGAGTTCAGCTGTCTTTTAACAGACTGTGTGATAACATGTTTCCGGTTAAATGCTGAAGATCCTCTAACCACAATTAAAGATCATCACCTTCTGCTGATGTTATCAATCAGCATGAGATTTGCTTGTGCAGAAAAACTGCTTTCTTCTCTGCCTGCGTCTGGGGCTTCATTACAGAATACTTCACCAGTGATTAATCCAGCAGAGATGGCACAGCGTTAAGCTCTCATCATGCACTAGGGAGAAATGCTTGCTGCATACCATGAGCAGCAATTGGCCTTGCAAACTGCCACTGGCCAGCTGCAGCAGAGCCAACAGGGTTGAAGGTCCTCCAACTCCTTGAAGTGAGCCCGTGCGAATGGCACTCCCCGAGAAATTTAATGGGTCGGCAGATCACTAGACACTGCTGTGCAAACTGCCCAAGGGTCACCAGGACCTAATGTGGGCTGGATTTCTTTACTGTCCAGTTTGGCTGTTCCTACCCATTTGTACTATACTCACAAGTGTTGTTGTCTCTCAGCCTTAGTGGACTCCAGAGCCGCAGTGAATCTGATCGACCAACAACTTGTTGAGGAACCGTGGCTGCCCATGTTCCCATGTGCCACTCCGAGTCACTGCCGATAACGATCGTCCCATTGAGGAGGGCAACCTCACACATCACACCATCCCTATAACCCATAAAATTGGACTATTTCACACTGAAACCCTGGCCTTCTACATCGTCTCCTCCCCATCAAATCCCATTATCTGGGGGTTCCCCTGGCTCAACCTAAACAACCCTCAACTCTCCTGGCAAAACAAGGAACTCGTTCAATGATCATCCTTCTGCCTGACCCACGGCCTCCAATGCAAAGTCACGTGCCAATATCTGACTGCCTCCGTCAAGAGCTTCAAGATTTACAGTCAGATCACCATCCAGCTTTGCTTTTAATACAGTCGTCCCTAGTAAACTGATCACTAAGCTCAGTGACCTGGGTGTCTGCACATCCTTATGCAGTTGGTTTATGGACTTCCTAACAAACAGTCTGTAAGGTTGGGTAATCACATATCCTCAACCCGCATCCTGAACACTGGCGTTCCACAAGGCTGTGTGCTGAGCCTACTGCTCTACTCCCCGTTCACCCATGACTGTGTTCTCAGGCATAACTCCAACATCTTGTTGGCCGAATCAGCAACAGCGATGAATTGGCCTACAGGGAGGAGATCCCGAGCTTGTCAGCATGGTGTTCCATGAACAAACTCACCTTCAGTGCCACGAAGACCAAAGAGCACAATGTGGACTTCCAGAAATCTAACAGCAGTAGACATTCCCCTATATACATTAACGGGTCTGAAGCAGAGCGTGTCTCCAGCTTTAAGTTCCTGGGCATCCACATCTCTGAGGATCTGTCTTGGCATCTGAACACCTCAACTCTGGTTAGGAAGGCACAGCAGCGATTTTACTTTCTGAGAAGACAAAAAAAAAGTTCACATATCCCCCAAGATCCTGTCCAACTTTTACCACTGCATTATTGAGAGCATCTTGACAAGCTCCATCACAGTGTGGTATGGCAGCTCCACTGTGTGTGAAAGGAAATCACTGCAAAGGGTGGTGAAAACCACTCAACGCATCATCAGAACCCAACTACCTGCCATTGAGTCTCTTCACCACAGCAGATGTCTGCACAGAGCACACAAAATCATCAAGGACTCCTCCCACCCTAGTCACAAACTGTTCAACCTCCTTCCATCCAGAAGGAGATACAGGTCCATCCTGTCAGAGCCAGGTCTTGAACTTGGGTCTCTGGTGTGAGAGACTGACTCTCTATCACTGAGCCACAGGGGGATGGTGTGAACCTAATAGTGAGATGCACTTGAAAGTTTAGAGGTGCAGTTTTATTAACAAGATCAGACAACAAAAATCCATAGAGGGAACCAAAAAACCAAGGAAACCTAGGAACTCTCCAGAAACAGAATAATCCAAAAGGGCAGTCTTCAGAAAACCCGAAGGGAACAAAAACACTTAAAGCAAAAAAACTCCAGAGGTGAAAATTACACAAAATAAAACAATGAAAATGCATATCTAAAGTCTTGAGACAAACCCAGACAAGGCGCTAGAGACTTACTCGAAAGGCTGGCTTCAGAACAACTAAATACCAGGCAAAAAACTGTGAGACAAAGACACTTAAATACTCATACCCAAACGAGACACATGTGAGCATAATAACACTAATTACACAGGAGAAAGCAGAGTATAAGGGTTCACTGAGGACCTCTAGAGGTCAAAACCTAGAACAGTCCAGAATACTGACACATCCGCACCAGAACCAGCAGGTTCAGGGCCAATTTTTTCCCTAACATTTTCCCTTTTTTCCCCAAAAAATCTTCTTAACTCTACACTACAGGATGATCGCAGTGGTCAATTTTATGAGCCACCATGTCCCTCTCAAGATTTCATGAGCTCTTTGCTTTGATGACAAGTTGCAGAGACCAGCTGCAACTTGTCATAGAGAGGACAAGCTTGCCTCCATCAGATCCCTGTGGGAAATGTGGACACATCACCTTCCCCTCCTATTCAACCCCTGCAATGATGTCACAGTGGATGAGCAGCTTGTGCCATTCAAAAGGTGATTCAGATTTCGGTAGTACATGCCAAAAAAACGACTAAAAATTTGGGTGACTGCTGATGTCGCCACATCCTATGCCTGGAGATGTAATAGGAAAATTAACCCGGAGCTGCCAACCAACCTGGTGCAGGTTAAAAGACGACCTGCCCTCTCCACCGCCTTCACCTTCACGAAGAACACCGCGGTCATGAGGAATGTGATCCTCATCAGCACAAGACACCACAAGGTGTTTTTGTTCTTTTATCTCTGTTGGTTGTTGGCATCTACAGCTGCAGAAGGCATTCAGCATATAATGCATATGTCATCCTCACAGCTGTGGATCCCTCCTGGAACCTCAGACCAGTTGAGGTTGTTGTTGCATTTTGGTTCAAAATAAATTATGCTCATAAATCTGATGAGTAGATTTTTTACAGAAAAAATAGAAAAGTGTATCACTGAAGAATTTTAAGGTAGTTTCAAACTGACTTTACCATCAAGAAAAAACAAGCATTTCATACATAGGCCTATGTAAAAGGTTAATGGTGCCACTTGGTTGTCAACAGTAAAAATCACAAATGTGACCACTTCCCAAAAGGGAAAACCACCAACAATCAAGAACACAGGATTATATAGTGTCATGTCAAGTCTGTGGGGCAAAAACATCCACGAACAGTAAATGAGGGAGAAAAAAATTAAAATCTGATGCTGCCCAAAAACTAGCAATGCATTAAAGTCAGTGTTGTTACTAATCTTTGGCATATCCAAGACTATGATAAAAGGTAAAAAAATATCCGGTCCACAATCACTTTTTATATTGAAAATTAGTCATTTTGTGTGTTTTTTCCTCAAATCAGTGACATCATTTATGAAATTGGTAATTAAAGAGTTAAAATCCTGGAAGATTTTTTATATTTAGTATTGTTTATCAGAACTGAGGTTGATTAACAGATTTAAGCAAAAAATATATATATATTTATCTGATATATTTTTGCAGCAGTTTAATTTAGTGGATGTTTTCATCCCAAACATAATATAAGTGTAGTGAATTTGCCCACAGTGTATTATTGACCTATTGAAAATTTTAAAACCATATTCTCAAAATTTATGTCAAAATAAGATTTGTCACCAAAAATCATTCCATGTGCTGAAATATAGTAAAAGTTATGGCCAAATTAAGAGAAAAAAGTGAACCCTGGTGGATGAAAACATCCCCATCAGTATATGAGGATTAAAACTATTCAGCCCTGATGCCCTTCCTGTCTTCCTCTCCATTAGCACCTGTTCCTTCTGGTAACGCTACGTATTTCAGGAAGCAACAATGGAACGTGATTGGCCGTTTTCAGGCTTCATGAGTGTGTCATGTGTCGGAGAAGGAAAGACCAAAGGAAAGAGGTTGAGACATTCTGAGGAGCTGAAGAGATAGCCATAAAAGGTCACAGATATGTCTGTATGCAAATTGGGTAAGGAGGGGCTCAATTGAAGGGGATGAAATGTTAAAATAGAATTGGATGTATAAATGGTAAGGAATTCTTCAAAGGACTTCAGACCAGCTGCTCTCTTCAGTAATGTACATCTGACAGGTGTGTCTTGCTGAATAAATTTGTTCGTCCCCATCAGCTGACTGACCGCTCGTTATTTTGGCTAAGTTTGGTAGTTTGATTTTGATAAGTTTACTGAGTCAATTGATAATGGGAAGTTAAGGGGAAATTGATACAACTCAACATTCATCCTGCGATATGTCCACTCAGAGGGGGCTCTGAGTTCCGACATATTTATTGGCGTCACGAACAGGATGCTGGTATGAAAGGCTGAATTCGAAACCTGATCTAGGACCGCAACTACTACGGGCTACAGATTGCCGGCACCAAAACAAAAAAGGTAAGCAGACACCTGTTTCATCGAAGTCTGTATTAAATTTGTATCTGTAGTCTGAGTGTAGCGGCCCTTTTGAAGGCGTAGATATTTTGGTCTCATACCAGGAATTAGAGGGTGGATGTATGAGCGGATGGGAACGGACAAATAATCTGTCACGTATGACTGGCTGTGTGTGAAAGGAAGTCTCGTGGAAACCGCTATCTACACTGTAAAGAGCAGGCGCCAGATGTGATGAGATACTTTGTAGATAGGTCTGAACGGGCGAGTGTTTGAATCCAGTGAAATTCCTGTGGATACCGCTGGGATAGTGGGCTGGCCCCCCCACTGACCAGGTCTGAACGGGCAGGTGGAAAAGTGCACAGTTATCCCTAGCTGTTCAGGGAAGAACAGATTATATTTGTAGGGATGTGGAGGGCCCTCAGGCTGACAGGGTAGTCAGTCGAAGGAGAGAAACTTTTCTCCTTGTATGTTTAAATGTGTATGATTTATATTCATGTTCTGTTGTGGGTCGTGTTGATGATCGACTAAATATAGAGAGGAAGTGGTGTAGTGGAGTGGTTTTGGAGATTTATGGTTTGTGCTGAAAGGCTGGAGCGGTGTGTTGCTGGTGTGCGGGTGGTAAGATAAGCGATTGTTGATCGCTTGTTGGTGTAGATAATTTGTTTGTTGAGAGGAGGTGGCGGAAAGAGGTAAGTGTGATATATATATTATATATACTGTATATTTTGTATATTGACTGTACATTGGCTGGTATAATGTTGCTAAAAATGTGCCCTATGTGTAAACAATGTGTCTGAATGATGTGTAGGAGTGAATAAGACAGACGTGGGTGATAATTGTGTGTATTGTAATAATTTGTGTGGTAGCTCGAGACTCTAAATTTATATTTTTATTTTTTGTTTGTCTGTTTTTTGCTGTTTGTTGACTTTACTTTCAGGTTTAAGTTTTATAATTATACTCGTACTTTTATATTTGTAATAAGCTGTATTCTGAATGTTATAGGTCAGTATATTTTCAAGTAGAGAGAACGAACGGGGGGGGGGATTTTCTGTTTTTGTGGCTTCCCGTTCACGCTATGTGTGTGTGTAAACCACTCTCCTAATATATGAGGCCAGAAGTCAGAAGCACAGCCCATATATAACACGCATATTCATATATAAATCATTATCTTTAATTATTAGTGAACAATTATAAGTTCACTGTATGGGAATGCATGGTTGGGAATGAACTTTGGGTTTTGCTGTTGATTGATGCCAGTAGTGTCTCTGGATCGTCTTTTGACGTGACGGGACTAGGACAGACCAATATCACGCTGACCAAAGTGAGTGATTGATGAGCTCCGTAGATAAGGAGACAAAGTGTGAATGTGAGGTACGTTCCTTATAGAGGAACCTATGAGCTCCATACAAAAGGAGACAGAGTCATGAATGATTAGCTCTAAAACCTAAGTTTGCAGACAGAGTAAATGTATTAGCTAGTTTTCTTAAACATTACACATATTACAAGAGTGGCTGGAGATAAAAATTTTGTCAACTGTTGCTAGGTAAAGGAGATTGTTTATAGTTGACTGTCAGTGCCCACGCGCATGTCCGTGTGGTTGTGTGGTGCGCACACACACATACCGTTAAATTCCACGTTAAGTAAGGGAGCGAGAGTGGTTCCCTCTAGTGATAACAATTCAGATAGGGATAGTAAGTATATTGATTAAGTAAACAGGTGGGTGATATAGTGATTCTTTAAAGTTTAGAGTAGGGGTTTATTGGTTATTTTACTTGTATAATTATAATAATTATAATAATTATAATAATTATGATATTATTAACCTTTTGTTAATAATTAGTGTTAATGGTAGTATTAGTTTAGATTAGTTCTCTGGTGAGTCGTGTATGATTTCTCTTCCTCTTTTAGCTTATGCATCAGCTTTCTGATTTCTTTTTCCACTGTATTTTTGTAATGCATTGATGTGTGGGTTATTATTGCATTGATGAATGCTCACTGTTACTGCTGATGATATTTGCTGGTTTGTTGCATTGTTATTGATTTATTGATGCATGCATTTGATTACCTGATTATTGTTGTTGCATATGTTGCATATGGTGAACATTGTATTGCATATACTTATGAGCCTATACGGTATGAACATGTGAATATTGTAGTACATTTCAGTGCATGAATATAGTATATGGGTATAATAGATATGTTTTGTTCTTGTCATCATTGCTAGTTTTTCAGCTGCGTGATTGAGTGATTGATGCATTGATTGATAGACAGCTGGTGGATGAATAGTACAGGAGTAAGTAGTAAACTAACTATTTATGTTAGTGAAGTTGTTGGTGAAGTTGTTTGAAAATATTGGTGGTTATAAGTTAGCTTCCTTGATTATGTTTTCCTGATTGTTGTCTAGTGTAATGTTATAGTTTCTGTGAATTTTTTCTTGGATGACCTTTGACCTTTATGGACGTGTTGTTTAAATCATCCAAGATTTCATTTTTTATTATTCGGGGTTGCTAATAACTAGGGTTAGGGGTAATAGGCCAGTGTATTGCCAGCTTTTCCTGAAGGAAGTAAGTTGGGGGAGAACTCTGGGAACCTCGAGTGCTCATGCAAATAAACCCCTCAAAGTGTTATCCCATTATTAGTCCATTAGTACATTTTTAGCTTTAGCATTTAGCATTTAGCATTTAGCTTTTAGTTTTTTAGTTTTAGCAATAGCAATTAGCTTTAATTATTAGCATTAGCAATAGCAGTTGGTATTTAGCATCGGCAAGTGGCATTAAGTAATTACATTACTTAATTGAATTTGAAATTGGTTGCACTCAATAGTTATAGTGAGTTGATAGTTGTAGTGAGGTTGTTCGTCCAACACAGAGTGATTTTTTAATTATATTTTATTCCTGCTATTACGGTCAAACCCAGGGTGGTGTTTCAGGGACAAAGGTCGGGGAACAGCAGCATTGAGTGATAACATAAACGTTAAAAGCAAACAATAGTCTAGGAAAAAATACAATAGGATTTTTGCGTGTGCAAATTAATTTAAGTGTTCTGGACATTTCCAAAACAAAGTCTAGGTCATAGGCCATAGGGCTGAACAGAGTCTGGATCATGAGTAAAGAAGAGACACCAACTACGCCCCTAGGGGTGATAATTTTAAGTATCTATATATCTATTTAAGTATTTATAGTAGTGGGAGGACACATTCGCACGCCATTCTTAATTGACACCGGTGCAACATTCACAAGCATAGGCAAAGAAGGCTCAAAGCTCCCTCTCTCTAGTAAAGCAGTTAAAACAATAGGCTTCTCAGGGAAAACACAGACTTTACGATTTACTGAGCCTCAAGAGCTGAATATACAAGGAGTGACAGTACAAGCATCATTACTGTTCTCCCCAGAAACTCCAGCGAATCTACTTGGAAGAGATGTGCTCTGCAAATTGGGAGCTAAAATACATTGCGGAGAAAGAGGAGTGTGGGTGGAGCTCCCAGAACTTCTGATTCAGCAATATGTCATGATGGGAACAAAACTGGAACGATGTGTAATGGACAAGGTCTACTGGCTGGAATTGGATAAACTGAGGAGCGGAATAAGGAACTTATATGCCAAATGGAAACCCTGGCTTATCAAAATGCGGCCTGATTGTAAGGAAAGCAGAGAACCATGGCACTGCACAATAATGTATGATGAAGAAGGACAGAATGAGGTATATGAGGCCATGTGGGATGAACATGTGGCATGGACACAGTATTCTCTGAAAACCATAGACTTAATAGTGGGACCGCAGGGAGCAGCAGCAGCGGTTCAATTGCCAAAGCAACTCGAACAGTGGTATCAGATTCCAGAGGCTGCTCCTCATGTCTCGCTGCTGATCGGGCAAGGTTTTGAATCAAAAGAGCTAGGGCCGATGGTAAAGGAAGCAAGTAAAGTGAATCAGTGGACACAGGTTGGACAAAGAGTCAGTGTCTCACAAGATAGAAAGTTTCTAAAAATAGGGCAAGAAGAAATAGATGAAGTAAAACCACAGACTGTATTGATAAACAGGACAGAGAGAATGAGGGCAGAAAAGGATAAAATGAACCAACTGCCCCAATGGGCAGAGGGGTGTGAACTCACAGAGGAAGAAAGGGGGGACGCATTGACGCAAGTACCAGATCAGTTATGGACAAAACATCAGACAGATGTAGGGTTAGTAAGGTCAGCAGGTTTAGTCAAGATACAGCTTAAGCCAGGAGCACAGTTACCATATCAGAAACAGTATCCCCTATCAACAGAAGCAATAGCAGGGATAGGGCCAACCATAGAAGGACTAGTAGAAGTAGGAGTTCTAGTCCCAACAAAGAGCCAGTGCAACACTCCCATCTTTCCGGTCAGGAAACCAAATTCTGATAAGTGGAGACTGGTCCATGATTTGCGACCAGTGAATCGAGTAGTAATAGCAGAAACTCCCGTAGTTCCTGACCCACACACTCTATTATCTAATATTCCAGAAGGAACTAAATGGTACACGGTAATTGACCTGTGCTCAGCGTTCTTTAGTGTCCCAGTGCATCCAGATTCACAGTTCTTGTTTGCCTTTACTTATGAAGGGCAACAATACACGTACACACGTCTACCACAAGGTTATTGTGAAAGTCCGTCAATTTTTAACCAAGTCTTAGCTAGAGACCTGGAGAATTTGGATGTGTCCAGCACGGTATTGCAATACGTGGACGACCTGTTAATTTGTAGTCAGTCTAAGGAGCAATGGATACAGGACTCGGTGCAAGTCCTGAAAACTCTAGCAGTAAACGGGCATAAGGTAAGTAAAGAAAAACTGCAATTCTGCCAGCAAAAAGTTGAATACTTAGGTAGAGTGCTCGAAGGCACTACACGAAAAATCTCACCAGAGCATGTAGAGACTATTCGGCAAGCCCCCAGACCAGAAACTGTCCAGCAAATGCTATCATTTTTGGGTTTGGCTGGTTTTAGCAGACCATGGATCTGTGATTTTGCTATGAAGACACAACCTCTTAGAGACATTGTAAAAGCTGCTGACCAAACAAAGTCTAGTGCCAAGTTAAATTGGACTACAGAGGCTGAAGCGGCATTTGATATGTTAAAAAGTGACTTGTCGTCAGCACCAGCACTGGCATGTCCAGATTACGGTAAACCGTTCTATTTGTATGTATCTGAAAGAAAAGGGTTTGCCTCAGTAGTATTAGTACAGGAACAAGAAGGCATGGGAAAAAGACCTATAGCCTACTTTAGCACAGCGCTCGATAGTGTGGAGAAGGGCATGCCACCATGCTATCGAGGATTGGCAGCTGTGGCATTTGCCTATCAGAAGGCATCAACAATCACCATGGGGCATCCAGTGACCCTGTACACGTCGCATGCATTGCATGCGCTATTGACTAGCCAAAAATTTGTGATAACTAATGCTCGAAGAACAGGCTATGATGTAATTTTATCAGCCCCCGAGCTGACAATTGAAAAATGCCGCACGATAAACCTTGCAGATAGGTTGGTGCTCCCAGATGAGGGAGCCCCACATGAGTGTGTTGAAGAGACAGAAAAATATTTAAGAGCTAGAACAGACTTAGAATCACACTCACTGCCTGGTGCTCAGTATGTCTTCTTCGTAGATGGTTCATGCTATCGAAGTAATGAGGGTAATAGAGCTGGCTATGCGGTAGTGCAATATGATGACAAATTGAGAGAATTTAACACAGTAATGACTGTGGCGGTGCCACAGCCATGCTCAGCCCAGTTGGCAGAGATAAAAGCACTAACAGCAGCGTGCAAATTGGGTGCAGGTAAAGCATGCACCATATACACTGATTCGGCCTATGCTTATGCGGTGTGTCATGTGTTTGGGCCAATTTGGGCACAGACAGGTTTCCAGCGAGCAGATGGGTCGGCTATTATACACGGGCCAGCAATTTCGGAACTGCTAAGGGCAATGATGCTCCCAGGTAAATTGGCGATTGTAAAGTGTAAAGCTCATAAGTCAGACGGGGAATGGGTTAGTAAAGGAAATGCAGCAGCTGATGAGGTAGCTAAAAGAGCGGCAGTAGGTGGCACATGTGTCAAAGTAATGGTGCAAGCAGGAGAGCTAGATGAGGAACGGTCACAGGTCACATTAGCTGATGTTAGGACATTACAGGAAATAGCCACTGTAGAAGAGAAAGAGTTGTGGAAAAGCGTGGAGCAGTACTAGACCTTAGATCCGGAATGTGGAGAAGTTGTGATGGTGTATTTGTCGCCCCGCTAAATTTTCTTCCAATGTTGATTAAGGAGGCTCATGGGATAGATCATTGTGACCGCAGGAGAATCATTGAGACAATTAGAGCCGACTGGTGGTCTCCATACTTGGCAAATATGGTGGACAAATTCCTGCGAACGTGTGAACTTTGCGCAGTACGTAATGTTAGAAAACATTTCACGGCACCTATCAGTCACATACCAGAACCCATGGGACCATTTAGACATCTTGTGATGGATTTTGTAGATATGGGAGCCACAGAGAGAAAAGAAGGAAAAAGGTACATTCTGGTGGTAATAGATCGGTTTAGCCGATGGGTAGAAGCACAGGCTACGGCAAAGAATGACGCCAAGACAGTGGTTAAATTTTTGTACAGGGAAGTGATTCCTCGGTCTGGTATTCCAGACCAATTGAGCTCAGATAATGGTCCCCACTTTGTAAACGAAATAATGAGGGCAATGGCAGAGGCCTTATGCCTGAAACATCGTCTAGGTTGTGTGTACCATCCCCAATCTCAAGGGATGGTGGAAAGGGCAAACGGAGTGCTGAAAGAGAAAATAGCTAAGATTTGTGCAAGCACAAAGCTGAATTGGGTACAAGCATTACCGCTAGCATTAATGAAAATGCGCTCTCAAACTAACAGAAACACTCATTTAACACCACATGAAATGCTTACAGGTCGGCCGATGCCAGTGGCATTTACCAGGGGACCTTACAAGGGTCCCACGTTAGAGCAATTAGAAGGCGAAATGTCAAGTTATGTAAAACACCTAACCCAAATACATAGACTTCTGTATTCACAGGTTGGGGTAGCCACCCATGGCGCAAAAGTAGAGAAAGAGGAACTTTGTCAGGTGGAACCCGGAGACTACGTGTATGTCAAAGTGTTCAAAAGGAAACATTGGAGCCAACCAAGAAGGGAAGGACCGTTTAAGGTAGTGTTGGCAACGCCAACGGCTATCAAGGTTGAAGGTAAAGAACACTGGTACTACTTAAATCATTGTTGTAGAGCTACAGAGCAAAGATTACAAGGAGAAGGCATACGGCCTAGGCTAGTGCAACTCGCCCAGTCGGAAGAAGATACGGACCCAGAAGACGTAGAACAATCAGAAGCACCAGCATACAACACTCGGGGAAGGAATAAGAAGAAACTGCAGAGAGTAGAGCCTGGTGAGTCTAGGTCAGACCTCGGAGAACAGTCAGAGGTCCCCATTTCACCTGTGTATGATTGTGCACCAACGCCAACAGTGCATCAACTCTTTAGGGAACAGAGACAGTAATTATCAGAGCGTTATAAGAAGAGAGCCCACGGGGCCAGATCTGACGGCTTTGAAACCTAAAAAAGAAATTGCCCAGAATCTTTGATTTTGTTGTCTGTTATTTGCAATGTTATTTGTCCATGTCCGTGTTTGTCTATGCTGTCTCTATCTTGGCATAAGTGTTGTGTGCAGGACCTATGGCAACCTTTCAGAGTCGAATGCAACCCATCATAGTGTGCGATGCACCTGATGCCACCATGGGAAGAGCAGTGGACAACTGAAGTGTGACGAGCAGGGGAGGTTCTATCTGGACTGGCGACCCGACCAGTCCAATGTGCTGCATGCTGTAAAATGATGGTCACCCTAGGAGTTCTGTATGACAACAAGTTCTGTATGTTCACCCTTGCTGTATGGACATCAACTGAACATTTTGCATGGAAGCGACGTGCCCAACCGCCAGAGTATTTGCACAGGCTCTAACTCCTACGATGTGAAATCAACCTGCAGAACCCACTATTGGTGGTGGAACTAATTGACTTGTTGCTTATATAAACTGTGTATGTGAAATGTGTACGAAATTGTGTATGAAAGAATGTATGTATGTATGTGTTTATATGTATTTGGTGACCCTGGCATGACTGGCTGTCGCGCAAATTGCGGGCAGAGTGGGAATTTTCCCTCAGAATTGGCATTTGGGGTTTTTTCGCCCACTCCTGGTTCACTATTCGAGAGCAGCAGGTCATGGGGGAGTGATGTGAATGTTATGTGAAATGTATGTGGTTTTGTAGGGGAAATAATAGGTAACGTTGAGCAGGAGAGAGAATAGGTAGGAGAAGGATGTTATAAAAGCGTACTTGGTACGTTAAATATACGAAATGTTTAATTATGCGGAACTTAGAATGTTTTCATGGTCTATAAATGTGTAAGAAGCATTTGTTGTACATTATGGACTATTTGGATATAATGTGCAACAAATGTTAGATAGTGTCCATGTGATACATTGGACTGTGTAGTGATGAGCCCCTGGTGACGTGCTAGTAACCTCTCCCAGGAGCTCCAACAGAGTCTCAACAGTACGTAAAGTGCCTGGGTCAGAAGAAAGAAATGTGCCTCATCTATAAGTACATTGATTGTGCATTGATTGTGTATAAAAGTCATATGTATTTTATGTATTTTGTTACATAGGATGATGTAAAGTTTATGAGGGATAACAGCACAGAGCAGTAAACCTATGAAACGTACAGGTCGATGGTGAGACTCAAGAGTCTCAAAGGGGGGAGTGATGTCGGAGAAATTGTAAGGTTAATTTTATGCTTACTTTTAACATAACAGTACTCTGCTTAAAATAGTATATTCTTACAGTATTCAAGTATAACCTAAGAGCAGGCTTTGCTTGAGGCAAAATTATGATAATCGAGCACACTCATAAGTATTAATGAACTAGTATAATAGAATAGCATATCACGTGATTACGTATTCTTCATAAACACCAGGCTTAGCTCGAAATAAAATAACATAAAGGCATAAAAATAATAACACGATAATGCTTAAAGGCTTAAAGACAGTGTTATCTGTAACATAAAACAATAAGTGCAGACACAGAAAATACAGAGGATGTGGAACCTTGCATAGTGTCTGGCAAAAACAAAATAAGAAGAAGTGCAACTAACTCAAAAATAATCATCTAATAATACATCAATGGCTTGGAGACAGACTTACACAGGCTGACATAGACTTGTGACAAAAGGTATCAACTGTGAGGTCAAGATGATCTGTAAGATCTGTAGGGTCAGCGTGAAGGTCTAAAGTCAAACAAAGCTGACAGTGATGTCAGGGAAATCTAATGGTAAAATTAATGGTACATGCCTATATTAAAATAGCAATATGTAGGGGGAATTCATGCTTATCTTCAAAATAGTAATAATTCATTTAAGAGCAGTGGTATCTATTATCCTATCATCTATCTAATGGCTAAGCTTATGACAATCAGTATAGTATCAGTATAGTATAACCTCTGATAGTATGTATATGCAGTAATAATAAAATTATACAAATGGGATATACTAACAGTAACCACGCTGAGATTGTGAAAACATTAGTGAAAACCATTGAAGCTTACAGCTTAAAGTTACGGTTTGGTCGGTCAGACTATCCAATGGGATCATTGGAGGGGCTGACCGGCCAATTGAGCTAGTGGAAAATTGGATGAGTAAGGTGAATATCATGTGGTTGTTTGACCTTAAAACGCAGGTTATTTGATCTTAAAATGCAGGTCCTGACACGCTTAAAAGCTGAGAGGGAAAAGAATAAAAACTAAACAGGAGGAAACAAAACTAGACAGTACGATTGGAAATAACTTGCTTTGTACCATGCTATGAATAAAATTGCTGAGGAGCAGGGAGCAATGCTGACTTTGCAATGTGCAAAACTTGCGAACGTCTAGAACATAGTGTTCAAGGTCAATACTATGTCAGAAGTCACAAGGAGGTGAAGAGAACATCATGTTCGAAGAATCAAAATAAGAAAAAAAAAAAAGAAAGACCAAAGGAAAGAGGTTGAGACATTCTGAGGAGCTGAAGAGATAGCCATAAAAGGTCACAGATATGTCTGTATGCAAATTGGGTAAGGAGGGGCTCAATTGAAGGGGATGAAATGTTAAAATAGAATTGGATGTATAAATGGTAAGGAATTCTTCAAAGGACTTCAGACCAGCTGCTCTCTTCAGTAATGTACATCTGACAGGTGTGTCTTGCTGAATAAATTTGTTCGTCCCCATCGGCTGACTGACCGCTCGTTATTTTGGCTAAGTTTGGTAGTTTGATTTTGATAAGTTTACTGAGTCAATTGATAATGGGAAGTTAAGGGGAAATTGATACAACTCAACATTCATCCTGCGATATGTCCACTCAGAGGGGGCTCTGAGGTCCGACACATGGTCCTGTGTCAGACGTTCGTTATTTTTACACCTGAGGTACACGTGACTTGACTTGAAGGTGGTCCAATGCGGTGTCAACACAGACGGTAATGTTGAAATTTTTCTGAAAATTGTAATCTTTTTCATGAATCTAATTCCAATCAGACTTCAAAGGAAAACACACACACACGAGACTCTGACCTAAGAGCCACAGTGGCGTCATATTCACAAAGAAATTTCACGGCGATTCATTCATGCAAAACGAGCAAAAGTTTATATACATTTATATACATATATGATATTGGGGGGGGGGCACGGTGGCTTAGTGGTTAGCACGTTTGCCTCACACCTCCAGGGTTGGGGGTTTGTGTCCCTGTGCCTCGGGGGTTTCCTCCCCCAGTACAGACATGACATGCATTGTAGGTTGATTGGCGTCTCTAAATTGTCTGTAGTGTGTGATTGTGTGAGTGAATGAGAGTGTGTGTGTGCCCTGTGATGGGTTGGCACTCCGTCCAGGGTGTATCCTGCCTTGATGCCCAATGACGCCTGAGATAGGCACAGGCTCCCCGTGACCCGAGAGTAGATCGGATAAGCGGTAGACAATGAATGATATGATATTAATGTATATATTTAAATATTGTAGATAGTGCACATAATAATACAGTGTAAACTAAACCTGCATCACTTTGCTTCATCACATACTCAACATTTACCCCAGATTTATTTCAAACAAATGAAACTCTGAAACTATATCAACAAGTTAACTTGTTTAATCACAAAACCGAGAGAAGGCTAATACAATCCATAACAGTAGTACACTCTCCAGACAGAAGAGGATTTTGCCCTCCATCAAATGCAGTGGTTCACAGTGTCCAAGAAACGTTTGGGGACCAACAAATACCAACTTTTTATGCCCCACATAGGCACCACTAGTTGTTTACATGTGGCTACCACTAACCAAGCTTCTTATATTAAAGTTTAGTTGGTAAATCATTATAAATAGCAGGTTTCGGATTGCAAAAATTAATTTGCTGACTTTACTCCTCACAGAGAAAAGAACAGAATAAAACGCACCACTAAAAATACACTAAAAAAACTTTGAATGGATGTCAAAAAGCAGCTAATGAACTGCAAAAATTTGTGTGAAACAATGATTTTTTGTTCAGCATGTGTTCAAAGCTGGTTCCTGCACATCCTGAGACACACATCTCTCAGGGAAATGATAGCTTAGTGGTTAAGGTGTTGGCTTCCTGATCGGAAGGTTGAGAATACAAATCCCTGCCAAGCTGCCACTGTTGGGATTTTAAGGATTGGCCCTTAATCCCCAGTTGCTCAGTTGTATGAAATGAGATGAAAATGTAAGTCGCTCTGGATAAGGGTGTCTGCCATTCATTCATTGTCTACCACTTATCCGATCTACTCTTGGGGCACCTGTGCCTATCTCAGGCGTCGTTGGGCATCAAGGCAGGATACACCCTGGACAGAGTGCCAACCCATCACAGGGCACACACACACAATCACACAATTTAGAGATGCCAATCAACCTACAATGCATGTCTTTGGACCGGGGGAGGAAACCAGAGTAACCGGAGGAAACCCCCGAGGCACGGGGAGAACATGCAAACTCCACACACACGGCGGAGGCGGGAATCGAACCCCCAACCCTGGAGGTGTGAGGCAAACGTGCTAACCACTAAGCCACCGTGCCCCCCTAGGGTGTCTGCCAAATGCCAGAAATGTAAATGTCTGATGAAATTCTTGGCTTTCAATGAAATGCCTGCCTCATTTACATTTACAGCATTTGGCAGACTCTCTTATCTAGAGCAAAGTACACAATTGCTTTGAAGTCTCTTTCAATGAATACACTGGTTCAGTAGGTCACAGACTTGGGAGGAAATACAGCACAATTTATTTATTTATTTGTTTGTTTGTTTTAAAATACATGAAATAAATAGGGACAAATAAGTGCTAATTTAAGTGTTTCAGGAAGAGGTAGGTCTTCACCTGGCATTTGAAGTCAGCCAGTGACCCAGCTGTTTGGACGTCTAGCGGAAGTTCATTCCACCGCCTCGGTGCCAGAACAGTGAAGAGTCTAGATGAATACTTACCTTGTACCCTGAGAGATGGTGGGACCAGTCGAGCAGTGCTAGTAGATCTGCGAGTGTGCGCTGTTGTGCGAGGAGTAATAGAAACTTTGAAGCAAGAGGGAGCTGGTTCATTCTTGGCTTTGTAGGCAAGCATCAGTGTTTTGAACCTGATGCGTGCAGCTACCGGAAGCCAGTGGAGGGAACACAGCAGTGGGGTGGTGTGGGAGAACTTAGGCAGGTTGAAAACAAGTCGTGCAGCTGCATTTTGGATCATTTGCAGTGGATGAATTGCATTCAGAGGTAGACCTGCCAGTAGTCCAATCTCGAAATGACCAGAGAATGAACAAGCACCTGTATCTGTAGTGTTTTCACCAACACACACATTTTCCTCAGCAACCGTTTCTCTTGTGTCCCTTCATCACTCACCTCAGTGTTATGTTCACCAGTGTTATTCCCAATCTGGGACTGACCTTCCTCAGTGTTGGAGGAGTTGTTCCCAGGTCCTGTGTTTGAGGTGGACTCATTACTCTCAGTAGTCCCACTGGTGCTCTCTTTATGTGGACATGCAGCCAGTTTATGGCCCAGATCTCCACATTCAAAGCATTTCATTTTGCCTCTACTGGCGTAGATGGTGAATGGTGTACCTTCAAACCACACCCTAAAAGAAACATCCAGATCAGGCTTGTTTAAAAACATTAGGACTTGTCTTTGGAAACATGTTACGTGTTTTAGATACGTTTTTTCACCCGAACGGAATCGATTTAATTGCGCTGGTGAACTTTCCGTACGGTGCGAACGCTTTCTCAGGGTCAGCGTCCGGCAGGAATGAGGAATGACATTTACTAAATCTTCCTTCTTTATGAACACCACCACTGCTTTGTTCATGCGAGAAGCCGACACTAGATTCTCATAACCGATGAACTTCCCCATCTCTCCTAACACGTCCTCCACCGTCACACAGGGCCCAGGTACACAACTGATGCCATTGCGGAGAGAGAGGCGCAGCACACCCTCCACGGCAGGGGACGCCACCTCGACCGCCAACAAAAAAACTCACTTAACTCACAAAAAAATCACCTCTAATAAATTATTAAATCGCTTTTCAAACTAACCTTTTCATCCAAGGAAAAAACAGGAAAAAACAGTCAGGTTTCCCAAACTGTCATCCTCTCACCGTGTTCACTCAAGCGCACCCAGCATGCACTGAGAGAGAGAGAGAGAGAGAGAGAGAGAGAGAGAGAGAGAGAGAGAGAGAGAGAGAGAGAGAGAGAGACAGACAGACAGACAGACAGACAGACAGACAGAGAGAGAGACAGAGAGAGAGAGAGTGTCCTGTCCTGTCCATCATGTCTCAGTATGAGGGTTGGTATGTGCACCTGATTAGAGAGGTCATCTTGATGCATGTCCAGAATGATGCATTAAAGACCCTTTTTTTCTACATTTTTGAAACCGTCTTGTTTATGCTCCCTTAGTTTCTTTCTTTGAAGGGGCTCATGGTAGTGTTGATATGGAAGGTAGTTCTTATTCCGTTGCTGAATGAGTGTGAGTTTATTTTGAGGTCACATGGCACTTTAATCACACACAAGTGTACACAGTCGCAAAAAAACAATAAATAAATTGAAAAAAAAAAATTATAAATTGTACTTATGTCTTAATCTGTATTAATGTCCAGCAGTGCAGTACCTGATTCCAACACTAGGTGGCAGCAGTGTATCGACATTCTTTATAAATTTCAAGACTACAAAATAAATATTAACCCTTTCATAGTTTTTTTTTTCTTTTTAATATATTTAATTGGGGGTCTTATTATCTATTTTTTACCCTATGTGTTTCTATATGTTTATTTATTTATTTATTTATTTATTATTTATGATTTAAATTGATTAATTTATTATAGAAAAAAACAGAATAGAATAGAGCCATATCGATATAATAAGCAGTAAATATTTATTAAGTAGGCCTCTGTTTAAAGCTGTGATGGTTATATACTTATATATAATTATTTAATTTCTTGTAGTAGGTGGTTGTGTGTTAACTTAAGCGGTGTTGTGTTAGGTTATATTTTTGTTACATCCAGATGTGTGTTTCGCTTTACGGCTAGTGTTTTATGTCTCTGTCTCTCTGCTTGTTATAGACCTTGTTTAAGCCTAGTTTGGTGCTCTCTGTAAATATTATACACTAATCCCCACTATTGTAAATAATAGCATGTTCTGTGGTTAGCAGGAAGTCGTTTACGTTTATTCTGTTTTCTCCTGTTGTTTTGGTTAGCTAGAGAGCAAAGGAAGGAGGTGTATTTTTCTTTTATTTTCTATTGAGATAGCTTTGTTGTGGTTAGTTGAGTTGTGTTGTGGTTAGTTGACTTATATTGTGGTTAGTTGAGTTGTGTTGTGATTAGTTGAGTTGTATTTTGTATTGGGTTGTATTGTGTAGTTAGAGGGAGTGTTGTTTATTATTTTGGCCTGGCCGGTGTCTGAATCTGTCTCTACAACAACAAAGGAAAGAGATGAAGAATAAAACAAATCAAGTGATACTGGGTCTTACCACCTTTTGAGAAGTTTCTATTATTTTTACCTATATGTTGCAGCCTGACCTAGTTGTAATAGGGGTGTGTGTGTGTGTGTGTGTGTGTGTGTGTGTGTGTGTGTGTGTGTGTGTGTGTGTGTGTGTGTGTGTTCTGTTCACAGCTGTATGGGAATCTACGCAGTCTTAATCAAGTGACATGACAGCACGGATGCTCACAGCCTCGGCAGTAAACACAGCACACTGCTTCCTTTTAAAGGCGTAACACTTTATATACACACTTTAGCTTTACATCAAACACCATAGATTTTATCATTAACCTTCATTCTAAATGTTAAACCTGATTCTGATTGGATATCCTGAGCTGACAGGTGACTGAAAGCCCCGCCCACATCAACATTTCTAACCTAGTCTACTTCTGGAAAAACAGCATTACTGACACTTTCTCAGAGAGTTATGAGCGTAATGCTGGAAAATCCGCTCATGCACAGACGTTATTCACTCCGTAGTCCTCCTTTTCCCTCTGATGAGCTTTGCAGTACAACAGAAATGCTTCTGTGTACCACAGACACACTGTCTGCACTCACACTGGGGCAGAAATAAATTTCATTCTGATTATTTACTGTGAAACATTTTGGTGAATGCTGAGTATTTAAATTAACACAACCTGGCAACCTGTTACTGGTCTCTTAACCAGTCCTGTTTCGCTGCTCCTCCGTCATAGAGAACGTGATGCAGTCCCTGTTTTAGAACACTAGGTGGTGTGGGGGTAAAAAAACAGTGAGCATGCTGTAGCACAACATGTAGAAAGGTGAGTGAAGCAGTGTTTATTATCTGTGAAAGAGTAACTTTTCAGTTGTTGGTTGCACAAAATAGTACTTCAGCGGAGTGAATGAGACCATTATGAAGATAATGGCTTTGTTTGAAGAAATTACCCTTTAGCTTCTACTCTATCTGATAATAACTCAAACTTCTGTGTTAAAGTCACTTTTCAGCCATAATGCACTTCCTGTCTTCCCTCCGTTAGCGCCTGTTCTTCCTGGTAACTCTGTGTATTTCAGGAAGTAATGAAGGAACGTGATTGGCCGTTTTCAGGCTTCGTGAGCATGCATCACGGTCCTGCGTCACACGTTCGTTATTTTTACACCTGAGATACATGTGACAGTTTGACTTCAGAGGAAAACACACACACACACACACACACACACACACACACACACACACACACACACACGAGACTCTGACCTGTGCCACAGTGGCATCATATTCACAAGGAAATTTCACAGTGATTCATTCATGCAGAGCAAGCAAAAGTTTATACACCTTCATGAGATTCTTCTTAATATATACATCACTGACTTTAATATGTTAACGTGCTCACACTGTACTTTCATTAATTTAATAATAATATACAAATAGTTGAGCATGCTTATTAATGGTAATTAATAATTGTGTAACATATGTAAAATATTTGCTATTATTATTATTATTATTATTATTATTATTATTATTATTATTATTATCATTATCATTATTTTGGTGAGTCTGTGCTCTTGATAGTCTCAGGTTTCTGTACCTGGCTGCAGGAGAGGAACCTGATGTGTTGATGCTGAAATGGTTACAGTCACAGAGATCAGACTTTTTCTTCATCCTGATGGTTGCTTTTAATATTAACTTGACCTCTTGATCTGAATCATGATTTTATCAGAGAATTGCATGAATGTCCAGGAGTTCCTAATAAAGTAGACAGAAAGTGTATAGATATATATATATATATATATATATATATATATATATATATATATATATATATTTTATATATATATATATATATACACACTGATCAGGTATAACACTCAGTGAGAGGTGAAGTGAATAACACTGAGTATCTCCTCATCATGGCACCTGTTAGTGGGTGGGATATATTTGGCAGCAAGTGAACATTTTGTCCTCAAAGTTGATGTGT
This sequence comes from Hemibagrus guttatus, assembly GCA_033459395.1. NCBI lineage: Eukaryota > Metazoa > Chordata > Actinopteri > Siluriformes > Bagridae > Hemibagrus > Hemibagrus guttatus. The sequence continues at coordinate 24,744,112 of JAUCMX010000012.1, read as the reverse complement.
TAGAAGCAGGAAAAATGGACAAGCGTAAGGATTTGAGCGAGTTTGATGAAGGACCAAATTGTGATGGCTAGACCACTGGATCAGAACATCTCCAAAACTGCAGCTCTTGTGGGGTGTTCCCGGTCTGCAGTGGTCAGTATTTACATTTACATTTCTGGCATTTGGCAGACGCTCTTATCCAGAGCGACGTACAAAAGTGCTTTAGTTCTCAATCACTGAATACATTAACACTGGTTCAATAAGACACAACTTGGGATACCATTAGCCTAACACTGAGTTGGGGTTTTTTTTTTTGTTTTTTTGTTTTTTTTGCAACATAATACGTAAACTGGAAAAATAAGAGCTAGTTTAAGTACTTCAGGAAGAGGTAAGTCTTCAGTTGCCGTTTGAAGATAGTCAGAGACTCGGCCGTACGGATACCTAGGGGAAGTTCGTTCCACCACCTCGGTGCAGGAACAGAGAAGAGTCTAGATGTATACCTACCTTTTTCCCTGAGAGATGGTGGGACCAGTCGAGCAGTGCTAGTGGATCTGAGTAAGCGAGGTGCAGTGCGAGAAGTGACGAGAGCTTTGAGGTAAGATGGCGCTGGTCCATTCTTGGCTTTGTAGGCAAGCATTAGTGTTTTGAATCTGATGCGTGCAGCTACCGGAAGCCAGTGGAGGGAACGCAGCAGTGGGGTGGTGTGGGAGAACTTAGGCAGGTTGAAAACAAGTCATGCAGCTGCATTTTGGATCATTTGCAGTGGGCGAATTGCGTTTAGAGGTAGACCTGCCAGAAGAGAGTTGCAGTAGTCCAATCTCGAGATGACCAGAGATTGAACAAGCACCTGAGTAGCCTGTGTGGATAGAAATGGCCGAATCCTTCTGATGTTGTACAGAAGAAACCGACATGAGCGTGTCACATTAGTGACATGGGAAGAAAAGGATAGTTGATTATCCATGGTTACCCCAAGGTTGCGAGCAGAGGCTGTAGGGGAAATCATGGAGTTGCTCAGAGATATCGCGAGGTCTTGGGCTGGGGATGGATCACCTGGAATTATCAGCAGCTCGGTTTTGCTGGGATTGAGTTTCAGCTGATGGGCAGTCATCCAAGATGAAATGTCCGCCAGACACGCCGAGATCCGAGCAGAAGCCGTGGTATCTGAGGGAGGGAAGGAGAAGATAAGTTGTGTGTCATCAGCATAGCAGTGGTATGAAAAGCCATGTGAGGATATAACTTTGCCAAGAGAGTGAGTATAGAGGGAGAAAAGGAGAGGACCAAGCACTGAGCCTTGCGGGACACCAGTCGAGAGTCTGCGTGGAGCAGATGTCAATCCCTTCCATGTTACCTGATATGAGCGACCATCCAGGTAGGAAGCAAACCATTCCCATGCTGTTCCACAAATTCCAAGACTCCTGAGGGTGGACAAGAGAGTCTTGTGGTTTACTGTGTCAAATGCTGCAGACAGGTCGAGGAGGATGAGGACCGATGACAGTTTGGCTGATCTAGCAGCATGTAGTTTCTCAGTGACTGCCAAAAGGGCAGTCTCAGTGGAATGTGCTGCTTTGAAGCCAGACTGGTTGGGGTCATGGAGGTTATTCTGCATGAGATAGTCAGACAGCTGATTACAAACAACACGTGCAAGAATTTTTGAAAGGAATGAGAGAAGTGATACCGGTCTGTAGTTGCTGATGTCTGAGGGATCCAGAGCAGGTTTCTTCAGGATGGGGATGACCCTGGCTTTCTTAAAGGCAGTTGGAACGTGACCAGACGTTAAGGATCCATTGATGACTGTGGTGATGAAGGGTAGGAGGTCAGGTGAGATGGTCTGGAGCATAGCTGAAGGGATTGGATCCAGTGGGCAGGTGGTAGGATTGCAGGACCGGGTAATTTGCAAAACCTCTTCTGCTGCTACAGTTGAGAGCTGCGTCAGTGAAGGAGTAGCGGAGTGCTGATTGTGTGATGTAGGTGAAGTTGGGAGAGACGTGAAGGTCTGGCAGATCCTCTCAATCTTCTCTGTGTAAAAAGAGGCAAAATCTTCGGCGGTCAGGGAGGATGGAGAAGGTGGAGCCGGAGGGTTGAGTAGTGACGAGAAGATGTTGTGGAGCTTTCGGGGATCTTGTGCAGAAGTTTCAAGCTTTTCCTTGTAGAAGGAGGTCTTGGCAGAAGTCACGTCCAAGGAGAATTTGGACAGGAGTGTGCGATAAGAGGTGAGGTCTGTGTCGAGTTTAGATTTCTTCCACTTCCTCGCTGCTGATCGTAGTTCTCTCCGATTGTTGCGAAGCACGTCTGACAACCAAGGAGCAGGAGAAGAATTCTTCCTGCGTATAATAGACAAAGGGCAGAGAAAGTCCATGGTTGAGGAAAGGGAGGAAAGCAGAGTGTCAGTAGCTGAGTCCAGGGGAAGGGAGGAGAAGGATTCATGGTCAGGAAGTGATGAAAGAGTGCAGGAAGCTACAGAGGAAGGAGAGATAGAGTGGAGGTTTCGGCGGGTGAGAGAGAGGTGCTGGGGGTTACGTTTAGGCAGAACAGGGAGAGTGATAGAGAAGGATACCAGGTGATGATCGGAGATATGAAGTGGGGTAACAGTCATGTCTGTAGCTGGAGAAGGATGAGTGAAGACTAGATCCAGGATGTTTCCTTCCTTGTGTGTGGGAGGGCAGCTGTTGAAGGACAAGGAGAATGAATTCAGAAGAGCCAGAAGGCCAGAAGAGTGAAGCTTGTCAGATGGGAGGTTGAAGTCTCCAAGGACTGTCAAAGGGGTGCTGTCAGAAGGGAAGACACTGAGGAGTGTGTCCATTTCATCCAAGAAGTTACCTAGGGGACCAGGGGGGCGGTAGATGACAATGATGAAGAGGTTGATTGGAGAGGTAACTGAAACTGCATGGAATTCAAAAGAAGAGATGGTTAGATGAGACAAGGGGAGAGGTGAGGTACACCATCTCTGTGACAACAGCAGACCTGTACCACCACCCCTGCCTGATTCTCGTGGTGAGTGAGAGAAAGTATAGGCAGAGGATAGAGCAGCCGGTGTAGCAGTGTTCTGTGGTGGTATCCAGGTCTCAGTTAGTGCCAGAAAATCAAAGGAATAGTGGGAGGCTAAAGCTGAGATGAAGTCAGCCTTCCTTACAGCAGACTGGCAGTTCCAGAGCCCACCTACCACCACTGTTCGAGACTGAGACAACAAGGGAGGGTAGATGAGGTTTCTAGAAACATGACCTCTGCTTCGTGGATGAGAATGCCTGCATCTGTAAGAGGTAACAACAGAAATGGGTTTGAGGCACATGTCAGTGGTCTTGTCAAAGTATGAAAAGTGAGACTAAGGATGTAAGAACAAGAAAAAAAAGACAATATACTTACTATTTAAGTGAGTAACAGGTATTGACAAGGCAAACTGCAAACCGCTACAGACACTTGTGTCTGTAGCGGAGAACCTTCAATATAAATTAGTTAGCCCTGCCCACAATTCACACCCTAAGGGAGACCGAAACTATTCTTGATTAATCACCCGAGACAACTAGGAAGCAAAGATCAACAAGCTATACAATAACAGTTCAAATAACAACTCTAGAACCAACCACGTTAAACAAATCGTACACAAAAGTCGGAATCTTACCTTACCAGATGGGAACAGATTCAAATGAAGAGTTAAAGCACAGTATCTATCAAACGTATCCTTTAAGTCCTGTAAGTTGTGAGGCGGGAGCCATGAAGGACTTAAAGGATCTGCTGCTAACATCTTGGTGCCAGATCCCACAGCACACCTTCAGGATCTAGTGGAGTCCATGCCTCAACGAGTCAGGGCTGTTTTGGCAGCAAAAGGAGGACCAACATAATATTAGGCAGGTGGTCATAATGTTATGGCAGATTGGTGTATCTTCAATCTAGAGAAGAACAAGGACTCCTGGAAGTGATGGTTTGTCCCCGACAGAGCCCTGAACTCATCATCATCATCTGTCTGGGATTACATAAAGAGACAGAAGGATTTGAGGCAGCCTACATACACAGAAGATCTGTGCTTAGTTCTCCAAGATGTTTGGAACAACCTACCTGCCGAGTTCCTTCAAAAACTGTGTGCATGTGTACCTGGAAGAACTGATGCTGTTTTGCAGGCAAAAGCTGGGTACACCAAATAAAATTAACACTTTTATTTTTGAAAGCATCCTTACTTTAAAGCATTTTTTCACACTTGACTAAAACTTTCTCTCTCTCTCTCTCTCTCTCTCTCTCTCTCTCTCTCTCTCTCTCTATATATATATATATATATATATATATATATATATATATATATATATTTATATGTGTGTGTGTGTGTGTGTGTGTGTGTATAATATATATATTTACACACACACACACACACACACACACACACACACACACACACATAGAATACAACGAAAGGAAGAGACGTCAGCAGATTAGTGTGTGTGTGTGTGTGTTTGTCACACTCCTCAGTCTTACTGGAAGGCGTCTCTAGAATCTCTCCGTGTCTCTGTATGATCCTCACACACACTTACACACACACACAGTCTCGGGATGAAGACTCCACACACACATCATCTGTACGTCCTCGTCCTCCTCATCCTGAACACTACTCTAGGTGAGTAGACACTTATTTAAACTAGAAAGTGTCTGAAGTCGTAGCCGTTTGTATGGTGTGGAGCTGCGAGTGCGATGATAATCCTTTAATCACACGGAAAAATCCCACGCTGTATGGAATTAACACCTACAGCCTTCACAAGGTCTGTGTGTGTGTGTGTGTGTGTGTGTGTGTGTGTGTGTGTTGATGGAGTTCAATAAAATGCTGAAGATTTTTATTCAGTAAACTCGTCACTTGTGTAGAATACAAGAAGGAATTCATTCCCCACTGTGTGGATCGTTAACACGAGCGTGACGGCTGGAATAGCTCTGTACATGTCCATAAAGAATTCAATAAAATTCAACAATTCATTTCTACAATTCTAAGGGTTATTTCAACACAATAATTTTAAACTGAACTCTAATGGGATATTTGGTTGCAGTTCATTCAGTTCTCGGAGAAGACTTTACATTGTGAATAAATAAGCAGTGTGTAGTTTCAGTACTGTGTGGATAATTCTATAATTTTATAATTCTATACTCTAAGGTGTTAATTCTGTGCTTTATGTGTTAATTCAACACGTTATAATCATAAGGACTAAATAGACAATATGTGTTAATAAAATACTGTATGGGGGGGCACGGTGGCTTGGTGGTTAGCATGTTTGCCTCACACCTCCAGGGTTGGGGGTTTGATTCCCACCTCCACCGTGTGTGTGGAGTTTGTATGTTCTCCCCGTGCCTCGGGGGTTTCCTCCGGGTACTTCAGTTTCCTCCGCAAGTCCAAAAACGCATTGTAGGTTGATTGGCATCTATAAATTGTCCCTAGTGTGTGTGTGTGTGCCCTGCGATGGGTTGGCACTCCGTCCAGGGTGTATCCTGCCTTGATGCCCGATGACGCCTGAGACTCCCCGTGACCCGAGAATAGATCCGATAAGCGGTACAGACAATGGAAAAGAAAACACTGTATGGTTATTTGTACATGTTGTGTGTGTGTATTAACATATTCTTTGTTTTGCTTCCCCACCCACACTGCTCGCCTCCTGAAGCACGTGAGTCATGGACTGATTTCTGTCTCCCAGATTTGTTCTTCTTTGACATTTTAGTAGATTTAAAGATGTTCTGTGTAGTGGAAAGCACTGAAATACAGTACAAAGGCAGTACAAAGGCCAAAAATATTATCGTAGACTTATAATTTAACTATTAATCATGATATTCAAATGACAAATTATGAAATCTATAAATAGCGTTCTATTAAATGTTCAAGAAATTGTGAAATCCTGAAATGTTTTTGGAAAATTGCTGCCTGGAGTATTTTTCTTTCTGCTTATATGAAAAAACAGACAATTCACGTGATATGTGCACTGTTACCTTAACAACCGCCTAGTAGGTTTTGGCTAACTCACTAGACTAGCGCTCTGTAGATCAGGGTTGTTCTGGTATGATAATCAGTAACGAAGGAGAAGTGAGGAGGCTGAAGACCAGTGTGATGAGGAGGCTGATTGTCTTAACTGAAGTTCTAGAGGCAAAAAAAATTCATGATTTGAACTGCTTTTGTGACTTGACAGTACACACACACACACACACACACACACACACACACACACACACACACACACACACACACACAAGCCTGGTTTGAAAGGAGTGACACACGGTGTACTGTTTGTTTGAGCGTATACATAAAGACAGACAGGTAGTTTGTTAGAAGATGAGCAAGATGAAGAGATGGAAACCTGCTCAGGGACCTGAGTTTCTCCAGGTTCTCCAGGCCAGTGAAGAAGATTGCAGACCGCAAAGGATCTCTTTATTCAGCCTGAGATCCAACACTGTTCCTCAACTCCAGCAGATGCCAAGAGTTTCAACAGAGGACGTGCAAAAAGCTCAACACAAAGAAGAAGGGACCACTGGCTTCACTATCAAAGATAATCAAGTCTATGACTCTTTGGAAAAGGTCTAGTCATCGAGGTGAACTTACAGAAGGTTTCTGTCTCAAGTGGAAATCCACAACCAAATACCTGAGTGGATCTCAGAAATCTCACTGTGGTGATGGTCCATCTGCTGATTCTGTTTTCTGTTGCAACCTAATAACCAGAGGTAGACAGACAGGCAGGCAGATGGATAGACAGGCAGACAGGCAGGCAGACAAATGGACAGACATGCAGACAAACAGGCAGGCAGACAACAGAACAGACAAGCAGGTGAACAGACAAGCAGACAGACAGGCAGGCAGACAGACGAACATACAAGCAGACAGATGAACAGGCTGGCAAGCAAACAGATGGACAGACAAGCAGACAGACAGGCAGACAGATGAACAGACAAGCAGACAGACAGGCAGGCAGACAGACGAACATACAAGCAGACAGATGAACAGGTTGGCAAGCAAACAGATGGACAGACAAGCAGACAGTCAGGCAGACAAACAAACAAACAGACAAGCAAACAGACAGGCAGGCAGACAGATGACCAGACAAGCAGAGAGACGAACAGGCAGGTAAATAGACAGACAGGCTAGCAGACAGACAGAAAGACAAGCAGAGAGATGGACAGGCAGACAGACAGACAGATGGACAGGCAGACGGATGGACTGGCAGACAGACAGACAGACAGATGGACAGGCAGACATACAAGCAAACAGACAGGCAGGCAGACGGACAGACAGACAGGCAGGCAGGCATATAGGCAGACAGATGGACAGACAGACATACAAGCAAACAGACAGGCAGGCAGACGAACAGACAGACAGGCAGGCAGACATATAGGCAGACAGCTGGACAGACAGACAGGCAGGCAGACAGACAGAAAGTCAAGCAGACAGATCAACAGACAGACAGACAGATAAACAGGCAGACAGACAGACAGACAGATGGACAGGCAGACAGATGGACAGGCAGTCAGACAGACAGACAGGCAGACAGACAGACAGACAAGCAAACATACAGACAGGCAAGCAGACAGACAGACAGGCAAGCAGACAGACGGACAGGCAGGCAGATGGACAGACAGACAGATGGATGGGCAGACAGACAGACAGATGGATGGACAGACAGGCAGGCAGGCAGATGGACAGACAGATAGAACCAATTGTGATCCTGAACTCAACAGCGCTGTGGTGTAACGGTCAAATACCTGAGAGGATATTCACATCGTCCGTCATTGATGAAACCTGTCAGTTTTTCACTCATCACTCTCATCATGATGAATGAGTTTGTAAAGATCTGGTTTAATTTAATGCTTTGAGTAATTATCTCAGTCTCTTGGTTTCATCCTGAGCAGAAAGTGTATAAATATCTATGTTTTTCAGGATTGTCGGACTTTGCACCGTATTTCCATGACAATGGGAACATGGCACTGTTCAGCATCTCTGAAGACACTCCAGTTGGTGAGGGACACATTCATCATCAATTCATCATACACACTCATGGATACACACTCTGTGTCACAGGCTTAATCATTTACTTTAAGATTAGCCAGATGCTAACGTGTTATTGGTGTCAGCCATGTATATGGGTTATCATAAGGCAGATCCCTCACTAATCCGCGTAAAGCCAATTTCTCACGACTCAGATCGTACGACAGGTTGAATCTAAAAAACACTTTATATTCAACAGCCTACAACATTTTAACAGCTGTCTGAGGACCTGAAAGCTGAGAGATTAACTGTGTAATGCTCACCAAGTAAGAATGAAGAGGTGAAAAATGAAGTTCTGACCTTAGAAAATATGTTTTTATTTGACATTTACTTTATTCAGCTTTAGTTTACTATACTCCAACATGATACTATACTCCATCATAATGCTCCAACATGATACTATACTCCATCATAATGCTCCAACATGATACTATACTCCATCATAATGCTCCAACATGATACTATACTCCATCATAATGCTCCAACATGATACTATACTCCAACATGATACTATACTCCATCATAATGCTCCAACATGATATTATACTCCAACATGATACTATACTCCATCATAATGCTCCAACATGATACTATACTCCATCATAATGCTCCAACATGATACTATACTCCAACATGATACTATACTCCATCATAATGCTCCAACATGATACTATACTCCAACATGATACTATACTCCATCATAATGCTCCAACATGATACTATACTCCAACATGATACTATACTCCAACATGATACTATACTCCAAAATAATACTCCAACATGATACTATACTCCAACATGATACTATACTCCAACATGATACTATACTCCAAAATAATACTCCAACATGATACTATACTTCAACATGATACTATACTCCAACATGATACTATACTCCATCATAATGCTCCAACATGATACTGTACTCCAACATGATACTATACTCCAACATGATACTATACTCCATCATAATGCTCCAACATGATACTATACTCCAAAATAATACTCCAACATGATACTATACTCCAACATGATACTATACTCCAAAATAATACTCCAACATGATACTATACTCCAAAATAATACTCCAACATGATACTATACTCCAACATGATACTATACTCCAAAATAATACTCCAACATGATACTATACTCCAACATGATACTATACTCCAAAATAATACTCCAACATGATACTATACTCCAACATGATACTATACTCCAAAATAATACTCCAACATGATACTATACTCCAACATGATACTATACTCCATCATAATGCTCCAACATGATACTATACTCCAACATGATACTATACTCCATCATAATGCTCCAACATGATACTATACTCCAACATGATACTATACTCCAACATGATACTATACTCCATCATAATGCTCCAACATGATACTATACTCCATCATAATGCTCCAACATGATACTATACTCCAACATGATACTATACTCCATCATAATGCTCCAACATGATACTATACTCCAACATGATACTATACTCCATCATAATTCTCCAACATGATACTATACTCCAACATGATACTATACTCCAACATGATACTATACTCCAAAATAATACTCCAACATGATACTATACTCCAACATGATACTATACTCCAACATGATACTATACTCCAAAATAATACTCCAACATGATACTATACTCCAACATGATACTATACTCCAACATGATACTATACTCCATCATAATGCTCCAACATGATACTGTACTCCAACATGATACTATACTCCAACATGATACTATACTCCATCATAATGCTCCAACATGATACTATACTCCAAAATAATACTCCAACATGATACTATACTCCAACATGATACTATACTCCAAAATAATACTCCAACATGATACTATACTCCAAAATAATACTCCAACATGATACTATACTCCAACATGATACTATACTCCAAAATAATACTCCAACATGATACTATACTTCAACATGATACTATACTCCAACATGATACTATACTCCATCATAATGCTCCAACATGATACTGTACTCCAACATGATACTATACTCCAACATGATACTATACTCCATCATAATGCTCCAACATGATACTATACTCCAAAATAATACTCCAACATGATACTATACTCCAACATGATACTATACTCCAAAATAATACTCCAACATGATACTATACTCCAAAATAATACTCCAACATGATACTATACTCCAACATGATACTATACTCCAAAATAATACTCCAACATGATACTATACTTCAACATGATACTATACTCCAACATGATACTATACTCCATCATAATGCTCCAACATGATACTGTACTCCAACATGATACTATACTCCAACATGATACTATACTCCATCATAATGCTCCAACATGATACTATACTCCAAAATAATACTCCAACATGATACTATACTCCAACATGATACTATACTCCAAAATAATACTCCAACATGATACTATACTCCAACATGATACTATACTCCAACATGATACTATACTCCATCATAATGCTCCAACATGATACTATACTCCAACATGATACTATACTCCAACATGATACTATACTCCAACATGATACTATACTCCAGCATGATACTATACTCCAGCATGATACTATACTCCAACATGATACTATACTCCAACATGATACTATACTCCAACATGATACTATACTCCAGCATGATACTATACTCCAACATGATCCTTCAACGTGATTTCTATACTCCAACATGATACTCCAACAATTTCTTTAGCAATTTTAGTCACAAAACCTGAATGATTTATATCAATAAAATGATTTTTCACTAATGTCACTACTACACTCTGTTTTCCTACATGCACATAAACATTTCTGTAAAAGCTTTCTTCTTCTTTTGAAGTGTGTGAGCTAAGTTAAAGTCCTAATTAAAGATTAAAGAACTGATTACTGATTCTAGTTATTTAGCTTTATATGAGCTTAAAGCCAACTCCATGCAGTACATTTTTCAGCTGGGTTCAGCCCAGAGTTTAATGTTACAAACTCAAGTGGCTTTCACACTGAGCACTAATCACCATGGTCCATCTCACAAGAACAGGAGAATGCAATGTGTGTTCACTTTCTGTAGCTGACGGAAGTCTCCAGCCAGCACACTGTTGAGGTGCACATGGAAAGCAAGGTGTTGATTGGTTTATTCACCACAAACACCAGCATGCCAATGTATGTGTGTATTGGGTAAGAGTGTTGTTTTCTCTCTCTGTCTCTCTCTCTCTCTCTCTCTGTGTATGTGTGTGTGTGTGTGTGTGTGAACACTTTAGGATATCAGGTGTTCACTCTAAATGGGACAGACCCAGAGGGAGAGGAGGTCAGGTATGATATTAGCTTTGAAAACGGCTCTAAAGAGTACTTCCGGGTCGAGCCCAGGTCAGGACAAGTCACTCTGATCCAGGAACTGGACCGAGAGGTGAGACTCTGATACAAATCTAACACACTGTAGTCTAACTCTGTATTCTACATACAAATGTGTACTACACTCCAGCATGATACTGCACTCCTACATGATACTATACATCAACATACTACACTCCTACGTGGTACTCCAAAATGATACTAGATACAGATGTGTACTATGATACTCAAACAAGATACTATACTCCAACGTGACACTATACTCCAACATAATACTATGCTTCAACATGATACTATACTCCAATACAAAAACTATACTCCAGCATGATACTCCAACGTGATACTATACTCCAACATGATACTATACTCCAGCATGATACTCCAACATGATACTATACTCCAGCATGATACTCCAACATGATACTATACTCCAGCATGATACTCCAACATGATACTATACTCCAGCATGATACTCCAACGTGATACTATACTCCAACGTGACACTATACTCCAACATAATACTATGCTTCAACATGATACTATACTCCAATACAAAACTATACTCCAGCATGATACTCCAACATGATACTATACTCCAGTATGATACTCCAACATGATACTATACTCCAGCATGATACTCCAACGTGATACTATACTCCAACATGATACTATACTCCAACGTGATACTATACTCCAACATGATACTATACTCCAGCATGATACTCCAACATGATACTATACTCCAACATGATACTATACTCCAACATGATACTATACTCCAACATGATACTATACTCCAGCATGATACTATACTCCAACATGATACTATACTCCAACGTGATACTATACTCCAACATGATACTATACTCCAGCATGATACTCCAACATGATACTATACTCCAGCATGATACTCCAACATGATACTATATTCCAGCATGATACTCCAACATGATACTATACTCCAGCATGATACTCCAACGTGATACTATACTCCAACATGATACTATACTCCAGCATGATACTCCAACATGATACTATACTCCAGCATGATACTCCAACATGATACTATACTCCAACATGATACTCCAACATGATACTATACTCCAGCATGATACTCCAACATGATACTATACTCCAGCATGATACTCCAACATGATACTATACTCCAGCATGATACTCCAACACGATACTATTCTCCAACATGATACTCCAACATGATACTATACTCCAACATGATACTATACTCCAACATGATGCTATACTCCAACATGATACTATACTCCAGCATGATACTCCAACATGATACTATACTCCAACATAATACTATGCTTCAACATGATATTATACGCCAATACAAAACTATACTCCAGCATGATACTCCAATGTGATACTATACTCCAGCATGATACTCCAACATGATACTATACTCCAACATGATACTATACTCCAACATAATACTATGCTTCAACATGATATTATATGCCAATACAAAACTGTACTCCAGCATGATACTCCAACATGATACTATACTCCAACACGATACTATTCTCCAACATGATACTCCAACATGACACTATACTCCAACATGATACTATACTCCAACATGATGCTATACTCCAACATGATACTCCAACATGATACTATACTCCAACATGATACTATACTCCAACATGATACTATACTCCAACATGATGCTATTCTCCAACATGATACTATACTCCAACATGATGCTATACTCCAACATGATGCTATACTCAAACATGATACTATACTCCAACATGATGCTATACTCCAACATGATACTATTCTCCAACATGATACTATACTCCAACACGATACTCCAACATGATACTATACTCCAACATGATACTATACTCCAACATGATGCTATTTTCCAACATGATACTATACTCCAACATGATGCTATTCTCCAACATGATACTATACTCCAACATGATACTATACTCCAACATGATGCTATACTCCAACATGATGCTATACTCCAACATGATACTATACTCCAACATGATGCTATACTCCAACATGATACTATTCTCCAACATGATACTATACTCCAACACGATACTCCAACATGATACTATTCTCCAACATGATACTATACTCCAACATGATACTATACTCCAACATGATACTATACTCCAACATGATACTATACTCCAACATGATACTATACTCCAACGTGATGCTATTCTCCAACATGATACTATACTCCAACATGATGCTATACTCCAACATGATGCTATACTCCAACATGATACTCCAACATGATGTTATTCTCCAACATGATACTATACTCCAACATGATGCTATACTCCAACATGATACTATAGTCCAACATGATGCTATACTCCAACATGATGCTATACTCCAACATGATACTCCAACATGATGTTATTCTCCAACATGATACTATACTCCAACATGATGCTATACTCCAACATGATGCTATACTCCAACATGATACTATTCTCCAACATGATACTATACTCCAACATGATGCTATACTCCAACATGATACTATACTCCAACACGATACTCCAACATGATACTATTCTCCAACATGATACTATACTCCAACATGATACTATACTCCAACATGATACTATACTCCAACATGATGCTATACTCCAACATGATGCTATACTCCAACATGATACTATTCTCCAACATGATACTATACTCCAACACGATACTCCAACATGATGCTATACTCCAACATGATACTATTCTCCAACATGATACTATACTCCAACACGATACTCCAACATGATACTATTCTCCAACATGATGCTATACTCCAACATGATACTATTCTCCAACATGATACTATTCTCCAACATGATACTATACTCCAACACGATACTCCAACATGATACTATTCTCCAACATGATACTATTCTCCAACATGATAATATACTCCAACATGATACTATACTCCAACATGATGCTATTCTCCAACATGATACTATACTCCAACATGATGCTATTCTCCAACATGATAATATACTCCAACATGATACTATACTCCAACATGATACTATATTACATGATACTATTCTCCAACATGATACTATACTCCAACATGATACTATACTCCAACATGATGCTATACTCCAACATGATACTATACTCCAACATGATACTATACTCCAACATGATACTATACTCCAACATGATACTATATTACATGATACTATTCTCCAACATGATACTATTCTCCAACATGATACTATACTCCAACACGATACTCCAACATGATACTATTCTCCAACATGATACTATTCTCCAACATGATAATATACTCCAACATGATACTATACTCCAACATGATGCTATTCTCCAACATGATACTATACTCCAACATGATGCTATTCTCCAACATGATAATATACTCCAACATGATACTATACTCCAACATGATACTATACTCCAACATGATACTATACTCCAACATGATACTATACTCCAACATGATGCTATACTCCAACATGATACTATACTCCAACATGATACTATACTCCAACATGATACTATACTCCAACATGATACTATACTCCAACATGATACTATATTACATGATACTATATTACATGATACTATAATTCAACCAGATGCTACTTTTAAATATGTTCTACATTCCAACATGATACTACAATCCATCATCTGCTATACTGCAGGGTGTAATGTGTTTTTGATGTTTGTGTATTTTATATCCAGGTTGAGGATGAAATTGTGGTGTTGGTCAGTATCACTGACGGCAGGAACAAGGTAACACTGCTGAGCAGACATTGCAAAGCAAAGGCCTTTTCAAGGCATAGCATGTTTTTAATTGTGAAGTCAGTGTTGTGTCTAAATCTTTATCAGATGGTGACTATTGCTCAGGATAGTGTTGACTTTAGTAGCTAACTGCATGGAGACATTCCTGTGGTGTAAAGACAGTTATTAATATTGAACTGGGCTTTAATTGTGACTATTTATTGCGTGTTATTCTAATGAGATGTTTGTGTTTTTATTTCCTCAGGTGGTAGAAAAAGTGCGTGTGTTTGTCTCAGATGCTAACGATGAAAGGCCTGAGTTTCTCGGCCTGCCCTACATCGTCAATGTCCCTGAGGTCAGAAAGTTTCTATTGGTGGCTTCATGCTTTACTGATACACTTTTTCCTCGATATGCTGATTTACCTGTAAATTCTTATTTTAAATACCATGAAGCTAAAGGGGCGGAGCTAGCATCCAAGCTTTAATTATGGCTGCATTTGGAAAGGGAATTAGGCCTAAAGTTGATAGTTTGCTATTTTAGAACAACATGAAACAATAAATAAATTGTGCATGTGTTTGTGTAAATGAGTTATTAAAGCATTAACTGCAGTTACAATGCTAACGTGATGTGTCCTGTGTTGTGGTGAAGGACACGGAGGCAGGACGCAGCATTTTTAAAGTTCGAGCTGTGGATAAAGACCTCGGCTCTGGAGGAAGCGTCACATATTTCCTGCAGGTGAGATTATAAACCACGATAATCCTCAAATTCTCACAAAATCATTTATTCCTTAAGAAACAGCTTTGTTTTTTAGTTGATTTGAGTCCATGTTAGACAGCATTATGAGGATCCAACTCTGCTTACTCTCTCAGCCATTTCTCTGCTGATGTGAAATTAAAAATCTGTGTTAAATCAGTTGATTAAAACCTGTAATGACATCGCAGGCAGAAGGCCATCAGGAAATGTGCTGCTGATTTACTGGATTACATTTCAATCACATTTGGGCGTGGTGCTGAGCGCTAAGCCTGGAACAGACACATACACACACACACACACACACACACACACACACACAC
Source organism: Hemibagrus guttatus (assembly GCA_033459395.1). Lineage (NCBI taxonomy): Eukaryota > Metazoa > Chordata > Actinopteri > Siluriformes > Bagridae > Hemibagrus > Hemibagrus guttatus. The sequence goes on along the minus strand of JAUCMX010000012.1, from coordinate 24,727,886 downwards.
ACACACACACACACACACAAAAGATTCTAGAAACTCAGCGTCAGTGTGTTCCGGTAAATTCTGTAACACTTCCTATACTCTAATGTCCTTATATCTGCATTCATTATCCTGTGTGATGGAACACTGCTTTATAAACATTTATAAACATGTAATAACTATCGCAAAGCTCATTAATGTTACTCCAATGTTTTTATTTTGAATCCATAGATTTAGGGTCTTATATAACACATTTAGAACATATGTAATAAATAATGAATATTATTCTAATATAATATAATGTTATTAAACAATCTGATACTAATTTAATAATAATTCTCCAGATTTGTGTTTTTATGATCAGTAATCATCATAATGTTATTAATTGATTTGTTAATTAGAAGATCCTCCATTTGCTGGATGATTATTAATAAATTTGTTTGTAGGGTTGGTTATTGATGATGATGATGATGATGATGAAGAATTGATGTGATCATTAATTAATATTGTATATTAATGGGTAATTGTTCATTCTTATTCCTTTGATTAGTTATGAATTCATGTGTCACGAGTGATTATTTCCAGTCCCAGTCTCTGCTTGTCATTATTAATAGAGTTTATAATGGGTTTGATGATTATTAATTACTGATATATTTTTTGTGAATCCTTTGTTTTGAGGGACTGATGTTGTGTCTGGTTTGTTATTAAATCTAAATAGTTAAATATGAATTGTTCTTTCAGACGTCTCCCAAAACCAAGTTCACCATCGACGGTCACAGTGGCGTCCTGCGTATCAAAGCGGGTGAATCTCTCGACTACGAGACGTCCAGCACGCACTTCATCGCCGTGGTTGCCAAGGTGACGTTAACACAAAACACACCAGAACACATAAATATAATTAAAATGCTCGGCTCTGAAAGTCTCAGGTTTATATTAATGCGCTTGTTTTAGCATGTAATCATTTTTATACTAGTAACTGCTCAGGAGATGTTTATGTAACACGTCTGGAGGGAGTCTCCAGTGTCAGCGCTTTATACTCTGTAACTTCAAGACAGATGAGTTTACATTTTATGGTTTTTGTTTGTTTTTTTTGTCTTATTAATTTCAACCAAGAGAATGATGAGAGGCTGGTGAGGGTAGAAGTGTTTATAGCTGCTATAATGTAAGCGACAACAGGAACTAAACTCGCTTCACCAAATTTCAAGGCTAAATGTAACAATAAGCGGATAAATTGTATGTTGTTCTATGATTTGGTTGTTGTGATGTGTTCAGGACGGTGGGGGTAAATATAATGGGAGACACCGGGTGATGACATCATCAGCCACCATCACCATCAACGTCCTCGATGCCCAGGATTCGCCTCCTAGTTTTGTTGGGACGCCATATTTCGGATACGTTTATGAAGTGTCAGAGCCTGTACGTAAGATAAACTGATTCTTCTTCTTCTTCTTCTTCTTCTTCTTCTTATTATTATTATTATTATTATTGGCAACTGAGGCAGCAGCAGCAGCACAGGGAATAATGAGATAAAAAGACAAAGACAGATTCAAAGACAGATTTTTTTAATACATCAAATTTATCCAATGTTTTAAAGCTACATTTAATCCTGAGATGATTTCTTTAATGTTAACACTGTGCTTTATCTCTTGTTTGTTTTATTTGTGTAGTCAATAACTCATCAAGCTTACATGCCGCTCATGACATTTCCAGCTTCAGAGCTTTTGATGTTAATCACTGAACAATGTAATAAATCTGCACAAAAAATGTGTGAAATAATAAATCTGCTACGTTGTCTTGTTACCCTGGGTAACGCTCTCCATCGTGTGGAGCAGCTGTGAAGAACAGCACCTGAGGCACACTGCACTGTTGATCAGAAGCTAATCTGTCTGAGAGGGATCGATCCGTAAAACACTGGTGTAACTCAGTAAACTGAAGAACCAGCTTCATACTGTGTGTCTGGTTCCACCTCCGACTCGCCGACGTCTCCGCTAGAGAACATGTGCTAGAATCTACAGCAGAACCACACGATGCGGTCCGACATGATCTGACTACAGCTCAGTAAAGTTCAGCAGCAGATCAATAGAGTGGTTCATGTAACTGGACAGAGATCAGATTTCTCGAACTCTAGTCTGTTACTGCGGTTTAAAACATCACCTCAAAGTCAATTTGATTATATTCTTGTTATTTCTATTCATGTTTCTTTTTAATTCACTTTATTACACTTGACTTTATTACACACAGAAAAGCAGGAGCAGGTCAGGTTTTATTTTACTGCAGGTTTTATCATTTAACTGTGTTACTGTGTGATAAATAAAATCTTTAGATCTTTAAATCTTGTTCTTTCCTCTTCCTGTGTTCAGGGTTCGGAGATTTTCTCAGTGACGGCCAGAGACGGGGATCAGAATGTCCCCAACCCTGTCCACTACTCTCTTATTAACGGTAAGCAGCAGAATCATACCTCTCTCATCATTATTTATAATCGTGTTATAATCAGAGGCGAACCTCATTATTATTCCTCTACACAAAATTAAAGCATCAAACAAACAACTGAATGAATGAATACATCAATGCATTAATTACTTAATTAAATATCACATAATTATATGATATGATAATAGGATATACAATTACATAACTAATTAATTATTGCTTAATGAATAAACATTATAATGTTATAAAATAATTATAACAAGTATTTATTTATTTATTTATTTATTTATTTATTTATTATTGATGCTTTGTTTCCTTTTTTTACCAATTTCAATTGTTATTAATTAATTAATCAATAAATTATTAAAAATTAATTATTGATTAATTATGATTTATTAATTGCTTGTTAATCATTAATTAATTGTTTATTAATTACTGTCAATTTTTGTTTTTGTTTGTTTGTTTTGCATGAAAAACGTAAATTATTTTAATAACATTTTTTCTGCTTTTTTATTTCCAAGCTGTGTTTTTCTATCAGCTCAAACGTCTGACCCAAACTTTTGTTGATTTTTCACTAAACCCCAACAGGAAGTGACGGCTCCTTCAGCATCAACAGCTCCAGCGGTTCCATCATTCTGATGTCACATCCTGTCCAGCTGAAAAACGAGTTATATGAGCTGAAAGTGAAGGTACTTGCTGTTCTGAACATGTTACTGTGCAAATACAGGTCTGTTCTGAAGCCATAATAAAAATGTTGGATGTTTCCTAACACGAGGCCTCGGAAGTGGGGCCTGGGAACGAGCTGCTGGACTCGGCCGTGACGGTGGTGACCATCCGCGTGGTGGATCTGAACAACCATCCGCCCACCTTCTATGGTGAGAACGGCAAACAGGACAGATTTGAGCTGACCATGTGTGAACATCCTCCTGAGGGAGAAATCCTGAGAGGGCTGAAGATCACCGTGAACGATTCTGACCAGGTACAGAACATACAGACGCTTTAATATTTATTCACACACAGCTGGAGGAATATCACACACAGCTGGAGGAATATTACACACAAACACCAAAATCTACACTTATACATTTTTAGTAAAATGTTTTACACATTAATTTATTTTTTCATGATAACTTTCTTAAATATAAATGAATGAGTCTAAATAAGTACCTTTATAACACAGCTGAATGATTTTTTATCATTTTTTGTAAAATAAGTAATGCAAATTAATTAGAGAATACATTTTTAATATAAATACATAAACCATTGCAACTTTTCCTTTTTTTTCTCTAAAAGTCTATTAAGAAACATCTCAGAGCAGAAATTGTTTGAGCTCAGAGCAAAGACTTTATTATTTTTATTTTATTATGATTAAAAAGGTCTGAACCTTATTATTATTATTATTATTATTATTATTATTATTATTATTATTATTATTATTATTATTATTCAAATATTTTATAGATTTCTAAACTGCCTTAATAAATAAAAAAAAGTCTTAAAATATATTAATAAAAAATCCCAGTATGTCTAATTACTCAAAAGTCTCATTCATTTGTGTCTTAAAAATGTTTAATTACTTCACATGTTTAACAGTTTTTTCAATAACTATTTTAAATTTGTAAATTAATTAAAGCTACTATTTAATACATGAAGTGATTGAACATTTTTTGTTTTTCAAATAAATTTTTTAAGATGTCAATAAATGAGACAATTTTATGATAATAAAATGAAAATAACATTTTTTCTTCAAGCTTAAACCCTTGCTTATGCTCTGAGGTGTTCCTCAAGGCTCAGCACTCGGCCTGCTTTTATTCCTCATAAACATTACGTACATTTTATCTTCATTTAGCAGTGATTCTATTCGTTATTGATGAAACTCTCTAATTCAGACGGTTAATACAGCAGATATATTTATATTTATTTTGCTATATTATGGGGTTGTATAGAGTATGATGGACGAGGCGTATGGAGACGTGTGCTGTTTATAATTCTCTGTAGAAAACACAGCTTCCTGTGTGAATCTAGTGAATCTTCATGAGGTGGTAGAAAAATATAATTATCACAGAATGTCAGAGCTGAAGACAGCAATAAAATTCACACAACAGCTGCAGGCTGTAGAGACTCCGAGCCCAGCCATCGCTCAGGGTTTAATATAAACTTCAGGTGTTACAGTCTGACTGAGAATCACATCCTGTACAGGTACATCTCTCTACATCTCTCTCTATCCTCCTTCATCTCTCTACATCCCTCTACAACCCTCTACATACCTCTCTTTCCCTCTACATCGCTCTACATCTCTCTCTATCCTCTTTCATCTCTCTACATTCCTCTATAACCCTCTACATACCGCTACATACCTCTACATCTCTCAATCCCTCTACATCTCTCTATTTCTCTATCCCTCTACATCACTCTATTTCTCTATCCCTCGCATCTCTCTATCTCTCTATCCCACACATCTCTCTGCATCTCTCTCTATCCTCCTTCATCCCTCTACAACCCTCTACATCTCTCTCTATCCTCCTTCATCTCTCTACATCCCTCTATAACCCTCTACATACCGCTACATACCTCTATGTCTCTCTATCCCTCTACATCTCTCTATTTCTCTATCCCTCTACATCTCTGTCTCTCTCTATCCTCCTTCATCTCTCTACATCCCTCTATCTCTCTCCAATCCTCTACATCTCTGTACCTCTCTCTACATCTCTCTACATCTCTCTATCCCTCTATGTCTCTCAGTTGACTCCAAATTCAGTTTGCAGCAGGAGTCTAATCTAAGACCATGTTGTTAAGCGTCACTATGTAAAGTCTTGATTTTTAAACCAGAGCAGAGTGTTTATACAGTAAATACTCACGTCACACCAACACGAGAAAATAAAATAAAACCTAATCACACAGCTTGTGTATTTGAATATAAACACAGTGTGTATTTTCAGTGTAACTCATTTAAAGCAGTGCCGCTGTGTTTACTGCCGTCTCCGGGAGCGGTCATGTTGATTTGACGTCACTTGCTGACCTCGGGGTTGAGGAGACCGGAGTCCTGAGATCCGGAGAAGGAATTGAGGAGGTTTTCTTTTTCTTTTTGTGAACGTGTAAATGATGTAGTCGAATGCAGTGCTTCTTCTGGGGTTTGTCCTAGTGCCCTCTTCAGGACAGAATCTGTACAGCAGAGTAAGTTATTCTCTGAGAGAATAATAAAACCATCGACCTGGGGACGTGTTGTTAGATAAAAATAATCCACTTTATATTGTTCCTTAAACAATGCAGAATGCAGCTTGCTATAAAGTGTGAAGCATTTAATTGTTATGAAGTGTCACATCCTCGACTGTAACGAATGTGTTATTACATGATATGAATCTGTTATAACACAATATGAATGTGTTCAGGGTTTATGATAAATATGACATAAAAAACTGAGTGAAGCAGGAAGTGATAAAAGTTCACACCACCAGACTTCAGCATCATGCAACACACACACACACACACACACACACACACACACACAGCTGATGACATGTCTCATATTTTTCTCAGGTAGTGCTTTTATGTGTGTTTTTTCCCTCAGGGAGCAAACGCTAAGTTCAGACTCAGACTGGTTGGACCTGGACGCGTTCTCCGTGTCGTTCCTCAAACAGTCCTCAACGAAGCCCAAGTCACCATCATCGTAGAGAACTCGAGTGCCATCGACTACGAGAAGCACTCCTTCTTAACGTTCAAGGTATTAAAACAAACTAAACCCTGAGCTGCAGATCACACAGCGCTGGATGTTTAAAACACCATTTCTACTCCAAGGAGGAATTAAACACAGTGTGTGTCGTGCTGTTAGAGGAAAATAATCAGCCACTGGGGTGGTGTGATGAACTCTTCTGTCCTGTTCCACTTCCCCAGCCGGGGACTCCTTCCGCATGTGTTAATGAAATCATGTGTAATAAACGTTCCTCTGAAGGAGCTGTTGCTATAGCAACGCTAACATACACTATGTTGGCAAAAGTTTTGGGACACCAAATCATTGAATTCAGGTGTTGTTTTTCAGGGGTTGGGCTCGGCCCCTTAGTTCCAGTGAAAGGAACTCTTAATGCTTCAGCATACCAAGACATTTTGGACAATTTCATGCTCCTAACTTTGTGTGAACAGTTTGGGGATGACCCCTTCCTGTTCCAACATGACTGCACACCAGTGACCAAAGCAAGGTCCATAAAGACATGGATGAGTGAGTTTGGTGTGGAGGAACTTGACTGACCTGCACAGAGTCCTGACCTCAACCCCATAGAACACCTTTGGGATGAATTAGAGCGGAGACTGCGAGCCAGACCTTCTCATCCAACATCAGTGCCTGACCTCACAAATGCACTTCTAGAGGAACGGTCAAAAATTCCCATAAACACACTCCTAAACCTTGTGGAAAGCCTTCCCAGAAGAGTTGAAACTGTTATAGCTGCAAAGGGCGGGGCAACTCCATATTACATTCATGTGCATGTAAAGGCAGACGTCCCAGTTTTGGCCTGGCTCGCAAAGGTGTTCTATGGGGTTGAGGTCAGGACTCTGTGCAGGCCAGTCAAGTTCCTCCACACCAAACTCACTCATCCATGTCTTTATGGACCTTGCTTTGGTCACTGGTGTGCAGTCATGTTGGAACAGGAAGGGCTCATCCCCAAACTGTTCACACAAATGCTGAAGCATTAAGAGTTCCTTTCACTGGAACTAAGGGGCTGAGCCCAACCCCTTACGGTGAACTGAGCAACTCGGTGGTGTGAGGAAGGTAAACTGAAGCTGAGTAAGATCACCAGAAACACGGTGAAGAAACTCTGATCAGATTTAACACTTTTATTTTTGGAATGCTGCATCATTTCTGTGTTTTTGTTTTTACATGGTTTATTAACAAAAAAAATCAAGAATAAAAATGATCTGTGTATGGGGGAGGGGGGTGTACACACATGAGGATTAAAAAATATATACATCGTGAAAATTTGCCTGCAAAAATAAATGAATTAAAAAAAAACTTTTAATGATGAAAACATTTTATTAATAAGAAAAACTTTTTTTTTTTCATTTCTTTCAAATTTCTACAGGGTTTTTATATGAAAACTAATGGAATGTTTAGTAAATAATAAAACTAAAAATGTAATATAATGACAAAGATGTTTTATTGGTTTATTTGTTTGTTTGTTTTGGTCAGTTGTTAGCGGTGGAAATCGACACACCGGAGCGCTTCAGTGCCACAGCTGACATCGTAATCCATCTCCGCGATGTAAACGACAACATTCCCAGGTTTTCCTCAGAGTTCTACATTGCCAGGATCCCAGAGAACTCTCCTGGAGGTTCCACGGTCGCGTCCATCACTGTGAGTGCGACACAACACACTGCTCACTTCCTGCTCAAACACACGCAGCAAAAGTATGTGCCCCCTCTAGAGCTTCACCACATGGAACACAGTCTGATGGGCATACACATTAAAGCTAAAAATCTCGTTAAAGTCTTTACAAGAATTTGTGTGTGTGTGTGTGTGTGTGTGTGTGTGTGTGTGTGTGTGTGTGTGTGTGTGTTTGCACTGTGGGTTAGTGAATGAGTTTGTGTTTGTGACTGTGTAACACTAAACCTCCAGAGCACACTGGTAATCCAGTTACTGATCCACACACACACACACACAAACAGACACACACACACACACACTCACACACACTCTCCTTCTATCCAGAAAGAAAGACAGAAAGAAAGACAGACAGACAGACAGACAGACAGACAGACAGACAGACAGAAAGAAAGAAAGAAAGACAAAAAGAAAGAAAGAAAGAAAGAAAGAAAGAAAGAAAGAAAGAAAGAAAGAAAGAAAGAGACCTGTGCTGAGTCTCTGATTCTCTTTTCTTTCCTCACTTCTGTCTTTCTTGGATTAAACGCTGGATTTGGGAAATGCCGAGTTTCTCTCACACTGTCTCATGGTAAATGTCCAGATTCCAGTCCCGTCTTCAGGAACGTGATGAATACACAGACGTTAATTAAGTCTTGGCAGGAAGCGAGGCCGTCACTTTGGGTCCGGCTGCGTTGCCGTGACGATGAGTCAGTCTCTAATGATAGCTCTGAATTCATTAGATCTGATGTGAGACCAGAGGCTGTAAATATTATAAACACATGACACTGTGATCTGTAAACTACAAGACTGACTTCACATACTTCATAACATACACATTAGACAACGGGAATTAGACCGTCAAGATTGGACACTGGAGTTTAGAGACTGGACAGTAGAAATTAGACAACAGAAAGAATCCTGTGTAAGTTTGACAGTAGCAATTAAACAGTAAGATTGGACCCTAGAAATTTGGCAGTATAGATCAATAGAAACAGAATGGAAATTAAACAATACAATAGAAACTGGACAGTAGTGACCAGACAGTAGAAATTAAGTATTAGAGATTGGACAGTAGAAATTAGACAACTGAGAAAATCTCGTGTAGATTAAACAGTACGATTGGACCCTAATAATTTTGGCAGTGGAGATTGGACAGACTGTAGAAATTGGACATTAGTGAGGAGGTATTAGAGACTGAAGAGCAGAAATTAGGTAGTAGTGATTGGACAGTAGAAATAAGGAACAGATTTTGGATGGTAGGACATAGATAGTAGAGGTTAGACAGTAAAGTAGTTGAGTTTGAGCAGAAGAGATTAGACAGTAGACATCAGATTATAGACATTAGGCAGTAGTGTTTAGGCAGTAGAGATTAGACAGTAGTGATTTTAGAGTAGAGATTGGGCATTAAAGACTGGACAGTAGAGATTAGACAGTTGTGGTTATAGTGTAAATTGGACAAAGGTAATTTGGCAGTATTAATAAGATGATACAGTAAATTAGACATTAGCGATTAGACAGAAAGCAGTAGAGATAAGAGTGTAGATTAGACAGTGTAGATTGAACAGTAGAGTAAGCAGTTAGATTAGACAGTGTAGATTGGACAGTGTGGAGTCGATTTAAGGTTACTGCACTAGTTTACAGCAATGAGAGTATACAGTATATTACTCTCTCTCTGTGTAAACTGTGTTAATCTATATTTTTGTCTCCAGGCATTGGATCCAGACTCTGGGCTTTGGGGAGAAGTGAAATATTCCATCTACGGCTCCGGATCCGATCTGTGAGTCCTGTGCAAATATAATAGAACCCTGATAAGATCCATATTTACAGCTCTACACATTACATCTGATAGAACTGACAGGACAAAGTGTGGAATAATTTATGTCCCCTAGCCAATTGCCATAATCCCCTAGCTAACTGTCATTGTTCCCTAGCAAACTGTGATCACTCCCTAGCTAACTGTGATCATTCCCTAGCTAACTATAATCATTCCCTAGCTAACTGTCACTGTCCCCTAGCTAACTGTAATCATCTTCTAGCTAACTGTCACTGTCCCCTAGCTAACTGTAATCATCCCCTAGCTGTCACTGTCCCCAAGTTAACTGTAATTATCCACTAGCTAGCTGTCACTGTCCCCTAGCTAACTGTCATTGTCCCCTAGCTAACTGTAATTATCCTCTAGCCAACTGTCACTGTCCCCTAGAGAACTGTCATTGTTCCCTAGCTAACTGTCATTATTCCCTAGCAAACTGTCATTGTTCCCTAGCAAACTGTCATTGTTCCCTAGCTAACTGTAATTATCCCCTAGCTAGCTGTCACTGTTCCCTAGCTAACTGTCACTGTCCCCTAGCTAACTGTCATTGTCCCTTAGCTAATTGTAAACATCCCCTAGCTAACTGTCACTGTCCCCTAGAGAACTGTCATTGATCCCTAGCTAACTGTCATTATTCCCTAGCAAACTGTCACTGTCCCCTAGCTAACTGTAATCATCCCCTAGCTGTCACTGTCCCCTAGGTAACTGTAATTATCCACTAGCTAGCTGTCACTGTCCCCTAGCTAACTGTCACTGTCCCCTTACTAACTATAATCATCCCCTAGCTAACTGTAATCATTACCTAGCTAACGGTAATTATCCACTAGCTAGCTGTCACTGTCCCCTAGCTAACTGTCATTGTCTGCTAGCTAACTGTGATTATCTCCTAGCTATCTGTCACTGTCCCCTAGCTAACTGTCATTGTCCGCTAGCTAACTGTAATCATCCCCTAGCTGTCACTGTCCCCTAGCTAACTGTCTTTGTTCCCTAGCTAACTGTCACTGTCCCCTAGCTAACTGTCATTGTCCCCTAGCTAATTGTAAACATCCCCTAGCTAACTGTCACTGTCCTCTAGAGAACTGTCATTGTTCCCTAGCAAACTGTCACTGTCCGAACTGTCTTTGTTCCCTAGTTAACTGTCATTGTTCCATAGCAAACTGTCATTGTTCCCTAGCTAACTGTCACTGTCCGTTAGCTAACTGTAATCATCCCCTAGCTGTCACTGTCCCCTAGCTAACTGTCTTTGTTCCCTAGCTAACTGTCACTGTCCCCTAGCTAACTGTAATCATCCCCTAGCTGTCACTGTCCCCTAGCTAACTGTAATCATCCACTAGCTAGCTGTCACTGTCCCCTAGCTAACTTTCATTGTCCCCTAGCTAACTTTCATTGTCCCCTAGCTAACTGTAAACATCCCTTAGCTAACTGTCTCTGTCCCCTAGCTAACTATAATCGTCCCCTAGCTAACTATAATCATCCCCTAGCTAACGGTAGTAATCCCCTAGCTAGCTGTCACTGTCCCCTAGATAACTGTAATCATCCCCTAGCTAACTGTCATTGTCCGCTAGCTAACTATCACTATTCCCTAGCTAACAGTAAACATCCCCTAGCAAACTGTCATTGTTCCCTAGCTAACTGTCATTGTCCCCTGGCTAACTGTCACTGTCCCCTAGCTAACTGTCATTGTCACCTAGCTAACTGTCATTGTCCTCCAGCTAACTGTCATTGTTCCCTAGCTAACTGTCATTGTCCCCTAGCTAACTGTCATTGTCCCCTAGCTAACTGTCATTGTCCTCCAGCTAACTGTCATTGTTCCCTAGCTAACTGTCATTGTTCCCTAGCTAACTGTCATTGTCCCCTAGCTAACTGTCATTGTCCTCTAGCTAACTGTCATTGTTCCCTAGCTAACTGTCATTGTTCCCTAGCTAACTGTCTTTGTCCCCTAGCTAACTGTCATTGTCCTCCAGCTAACTGTCATTGTTCCCTAGCTAACTGTCATTGTCCCCTAGCTAACTGTCATTGTCCTCTAGCTAACTGTCATTGTTCCCTAGCTAACTGTCATTGTTCCCTAGCTAACTGTCTTTGTCCCCTAGCTAACTGTCTTTGTCCCCTAGCTAACTGTCATTGTCCCCTAGCTAACTGTCATTGTTCCCTAGCTAACTGTCATTGTTCCCTAGCTAACTGTCATTGTTCCCTAGCTAACTGTCATTGTTCCCTAGCAAACTGTCACTGTCCCCTAGCTTCTTGAAAATCTCCTCTAGCTGACTGTAATGAACGGCTATACCAGATCACATGTGGCGTTTAAGTTACCCGGTGCATTGTGGGTATTCATCATACATGATCAAACTGTAGTTTTTGTATGTAAGTATAAATGCCAGACGTTTCACACAGTGGCCTATATAGTGAGTATGGAATAATTTGGGACACAGGCACGGCTTTAGCAGAGACCGGAGCGAAGCTAGGAGATAATCCTGTAATCCGATTGGACGAATAAAAATAGCCTGGCAGTGTGAGTCAGGGTCTAATTAGCATGTGATGTGATGTGACAGCAGGTAAGAGAGAGAGAGAGAGAGAGAGAGAGAGAGAGAGAGAGAGAGAGAGAGAGAGAGACGTGTTGATGAGAGCAGGAAGTGTGTGGAAAATGTAGAAAGTTGTTAATGTATGCGGCGCTCAGACCTGGCACTGAACATGTGATGAGAGACGTGTGAAAGCTGGCAGGTTTGAAGCTCGTTATTTCAGCAGCTGAGCTCCGAGCGGTTTAGTGAGACTTTAATGTGCTTTTAGAGGCTTGGATGAAATTATTCAGCACTTACATAGATTAATGTGAAAAAAACAACATTTCATTAAATAACGCTGGATCTGTATCTGGATTTCCTGATCTTTCTTTTAACAAATCATTAGCTGTTAATGTAGCTAACAATGAATAAAATGTCTCACTATATTCAGTAATATAATCATTTTATTAACTTTATAAACCTTTCTTCTTTGAAGAGATCTTTTTAACAGCTTTATCCTGATTCTCATCAAACATTTCTGTTGAATTTCCTGACACAGCTCTTTAATTACAACCACAGCTGTTTTTTAACCTGTTGTTATCAATAACTAAACAGCAATACTGTGAAGTCCACATTTACACTTTTATAATATCTTTATAAATCAAAAAGTTGTGAAGATTTGAAATCTTGCGAAATATGCAAATTTCTGGAATTTTCACACTATTAAGACAACAGGGAAACGCGCCGGACCCGAGCTGACTGCGATTTCCAAAGATTTGAGTGAAATTTGACATTCTTATGGCATTTTTTTCTGTAGATTTCGTTTTTGAAGTCCATTTTAGTGTAAAAGAGCTCTGTTTTGAGTGAAAGGTGATAAACTTTGAAAAGCTCATTGTATTTTTTCCAATTTTATTAGTTAACTGTCATCATAAGATCTTTTAATAACTCTACCTACACACTACATTACATATATTTCAGCTCAATCAATATCTAATTGTAACACATGGCATTAAACGGGGGTAAAAGTATCATCTTAAATTGCCCCCTTGGGATAAGTAAACATTTCTGAACTGAATCTATATAAATTAAACATTTTAACAAGTGTATACTTAGTCACTTGGATCCTTGAACCAAACTCGGAAGTTGTTTTCTCAAAAATAACACAACGTAGAAATTTAATAATACGTTTTTTTATTATTATTATTATTATTATTATTATTATTATTATTGTTATTATTGTTATTATTATTATTGTAAATTACTTTTTTTTTATCAATTGCCGAATCGGCATATTTTTTACGTTTAGTCGTTGACAAGCATTATCGATGAACAATAATTTTGTAGATGTAATAAGATTTCGGGTTCAGAGGTCGTGACTTGACCTTAAGCGGTTCACTGAGTTTGAATAAAAATGCGGGCTAGTAAACATTGGTTCCGAAACATGATCTTTATATAAAAATAACGAGAAAAGACTGTAGTTTTCATAATATGTTCTTAAATTTGGAAAAACATGATTTTATGAGAGATTTCATCTAAACGTGACAAACTATATCTTGGTGTAGGAATGACATACGCTGTGTTAACAAGCACCATTGAAAAGCACATCCAATCAGCTCCTTTGTTTATATTGAACCATGAATATTAATTAGAAATTTGCATAGCTCTTTTAAATATTTCTATAACTACCCATCACACTCACACAGCCGTGACCTTGATTGTCAACATGATGCGATCTACAGGTCGTTGTTTATCTTAGCCGATTAACTTGGTTGTGTGTTTTGCCGGAAAGTAAGATTGTAACACAGTTTACACAGACAGACAGACAATTTTATGAGCTTTCAAATGATCAATGTTGTGATGATATGTTGAAAAAATATTGATGTAGGAAGGTGAAGATTAGAATGACTGTTGAAAAACGCCGAAATTCCACATAATAAGTAATCGACTCCGTTATCAGCTGTGGTTGCTACTTTAATCATGCTAAAAATGTTCTTAAAGTTTAGAAATTCTCAGTACCTCAGTATAACAAACTGATTTAGGGGCGGAGCTATACATGAGGTCATTTTGTGATGTCACTAAATAAGCTGGAGATATCCGGATATGCTGGAGAAGGCGTGTGCTAAGCTTTTTAGACAGGTAACTTATATTTTAAGTTATGATTGAACGATGATGGTTGCTATGGAAATGTTTTATTTTAGTGATACTTTTGTGCAGAGAAGCAAAAGATGCTTTTCTTTGACAAGCTGTTTGAGTACTAAACATCCTGGTTGTGGTAGCTTACTAGCTAGCTGATGTTGAAAAATTTTTGAGGATTCTTTAAGGGTTCAGGGATCGTCTCTGATGAGGAAACACACTGCTGTAGGGTTCTGCATGAAGGACATTATGAAGAACCATTAAGGGTGATGAATCTGCTGACTGACCTTCATCACTCTGAGCTTGAACATGTTTAGTGAAGTGGTTTTGTGGTTTTCACGTGTTCCACAGGTTCCTCATCCACCCCACCTCTGGGATCATCTACACTCAGCCGTGGGCGTCTCTAGACGCGGAGGTGAAGTCGAAGTATGATTTCTACGTGAAGGCAGAAGACAGCGAGGGGAAGTATAGCCTGGCCGAAGTCTTTGTCATGGTTCTAGATCAGAACGATCATTCTCCAGAGTTTAACCAGAACTTCCTGGAGAAGACCATGATCCTTGGAGCTCCTGTAAAGATAGAGGTCTGCACTACATTGTTGATCTGAGAGTGTAAATAGATGTTAGATAGATTGTTCCTGAAGTTTCTCATGCTGGAACCTGGTGGTGAACCTGTCTGTGGGGCTACTGTATCACTGGAAGCTTCTGAGTTCATATTCCCACAATGCAACAAAGATTCATGACACAGATTTTTCTGATGCACCACAGAACCTAAAAGGCAATGAGGAAACTTCAGCTGAGCAATGCTAATGCCGCTAGCAATGACTGATATTAGCATTCATAGCATAGCTTTGTAGCTTCTTTGCTAAATGCCTCCTTGTGTGCAGGCAATGGATGACGATGCCGAGGAACCCAACAACGTGATTGAGTACTCCATCCTGAAGGCCGAGCCGGAGAACATTTTTGACATCAACACCATCACAGGAGAGATCAAGCTCAAGCCATTCATCAAGTCCATGGAGATGGTGCAGAACATCACCAAACAACATGACTGCAAGTGGTCAGTGGTGGTCCAGGCGCAAGATCGAGGTTCTCCATCGTTCATGACCACCGCCGTGGTCCAACTCGACATCACTGAAGCAGTAAGTTACTGTCCACATCATAACGTATCAGAGCAAGTGTGTTAATATAAACCTGCGCTACTGTCAGGGCTTCGGTTCTAGAGTATCAACACCTTCTGACCAATCAGACACCAGAACACTGGAACATTTTGTGCTGTTTTTCAGAATCAGCTCTCGGGCCCCGTAGCAGCATTTTTAATGCAGAGCAGAGACAATCCGGTGAAGGCTTTGGGCGTGGCCGCTTGCGTCATTAGCGTGATGGTGATGGCTACTGTGATGATCTCCACGGCGATGTACCTGCGCAACACAAAGTCCAACAGGATCGGGCCTTCCCGTCGTGTCGTCCGCCGCCGGCGTGGAGAACCTCAGCAGTGGAACTTCACGCTAGGAAACTCACAAAACCCCAACAGGTTCCTCGCTGGTCACGATGTGGAGAACAACATAAAGAGTGACAGATCATGGTCCAAACCTCCACCACCATGTGCACCGCTCCTACCTCCACCTCCACCGACTAACAACCCCAGGATGAGCAAGAAGCACAACACCGTGCCCACCGTCTCAGGATCCCTAAGCTCTTGGAGTTCCAGTGAGAGATCCGTCATCAGCAGAGATCATGATCAAGATCAGCTGAATAAGAAGAGAGATGGCAACGTCAGTTCAGCGCTAGTCTCCGAGCTGAAGAAGAGGCTGGAGCAGAAGATCATCGAGGCTAATCAGGGCTACTACTGCTGAAAGCACAGGCTTAGCAAACATTAGTTAGTCTAGATCCTCACTGCTGAAGCCACCATATTAGCATAGATCACTTTGCTATCTCAAAAAAAAAAAACAGAAGCAAGAGATAATAATCAGGAAACGTAGTTCTGCTTCTGGTTTTTATACATTATGCACAAAGAAATACTGATACGCTAATACTAATGCTACTGCTAATAATAATAATAAGACTAAGCTATGGTGAGGTGTGTAAATAGTGCTGAAGTGAACAGTGTGGGTTTCACTAGCTAATGGAAGAAACATTTAGAATTAAAGAGATGAAACGTATCATTTATCGTAGTTTAGCATGCAGTCCGTGCTCCAGAGTTTCTTCAATCTTCACTCTGACTCACACTCTGCTGCGCTAATCTTATCGCTAACAGAGAAACGATGGAATCAGAATTTTTCACTTTGTTTCTTTTGAAACACAAAATTTTCCTCCTTTTCCCAAATCTATTAGTGACAACATGTTTGGTGTCTGAACTTTTTTCCCCCTACATTCCCACACAAAGTGTTGCCTGTAGTTAGTTTCTTGTGGGCGTGGCTTGTCCAGCATCTTTAGTTCTGATGTCATACGAATGTAAAAAGCTAACTGTTTAAACCCAATATAAATAACACACTCATTTACAAACATTAATGCTCGGCTACATGCTGTCTTCTTTCTTTAAGCTAACCATGCTAGCTGTGTGCCCTCACCAGAGGCGACGCCCATCTCTGCTACTTCCTTACAGCTTTATGTCTCTTCATAATGTCTCTATAAGTATTTAATCCGAGAAATTGTTCACAGCTAATCATTTGCTGGCATGAATATAGGGTTAGTGTTGCAGTGGAGCTAGGAAGCTAATGTAGCTAACAAGTAATGTGTAACAATTTTCTGTAAAGTTTCTGCCTTAAACCACACCCAGTAAATGCTTTGCTGGAACTCCTTATTTGGAAGCATGACTCCACCCCCTAAGTCCCTCCCCTTTCTGGTTTGAAGGCCTAATTGTAGCAGAGGTTTAAATATGTAAATACGCTGTACACTATAGTTACTGCAAGAGCAAAATATTTAAAAGTGAGAAGAAAGTCTTTTAAGAAATGTTTAATGTGTTTATGGACATCAGACGCCAGACACCAGACATCAGACATCAACCATAATGCATCAGACACCAAACATCAACCATGATACATCAGACATCAGACACCAGACCTGAGACATCAGACACCAAACATCAGACATGATACCACAGACACCAGACACCAAATATCAGACGTTACATCAGACACCAAACATCAGACATGATACACCAGACATGAGACATCAGACACCTGACGTCAGACACCAAACATCAAACATGATACATCAGACACCAGACATCAGACATGATACATCAGACACTAGGCATCAGACACCAAACATCAGACATGGTACATCAGTCGTCAGACACCGGACATGAAAGATCATACATCAGACATCAGACATGATACACCAGACACCAAACATCAGACATCAGACACTTTTCTTTTCTTTTCTTTTCTTTTCTTTCTTTATATTTGCTAGTTTCCTCACCTGAGTAGGATTTTGTACTCAACACTTGCATGTCTGAATCTTTTCAACTGATTTTTTTAATTAGAGTTGCTTCTTTAGTCAGTTCTTATAACATAAAAAAATAAAACATAATAAAACATAAAAATACATAATAATAAATAAATGTTTTACATAAATCTAAATCAGATACTGCTGATGTTAAACACTGCAGACTGTAATAACACCACACACGTCAGATTTCACTACGATCATCCTGTTTTGAAATCATTCCCGCGGAAACGTTTCACTGGTGCAGTGCAGACTTCTGGAAGTTTCCATGCAGATCCTTTAATGCTCTGATGATGATGAAGCTGTAGAGACGCCTGGTTCTGCTCTGATGATGAAACTCTACACTGCTTTGTCTGTTTCAACTCTTTCACGCTGATCTGAAACTTTACTGTCTTTGTTTTGTTTTGAATAAATATGAACAAACACGTGACTGTGACACGTGAGTGGCTGTTTCTCACTCCCATGTCAGAAAACACTGTTTGTTAAAGGATAACATTTATGCCTTTTTTTATGTTAAGAATTGAGAATTCAGAGGCAGGACATTTCACCATCATCTATTCATCATTTCAAGTTTGTCTCTTGTGGGCGTGGCCTGTTCAGTGGATATTCCGGACCTAAAGGTTTACATGACACAGCAATGATCTGTAATTTAAAATATCTGCTCTCATACATTTCTCCAGAGAACTTCAGCTACAGCGAAGCATCTTAAAGCTAATTAGTGAGAAAGTAGAGAAAGTAAAGAGCTAATCCGGGATAAAGCATGAGCAAGTCTTCTGACCAATCATAAGGCAGAGATGTTGCAGGTTCCACCCACACAACAGTTTAGCAAGCTAGCAAACAAAAGCTAATCTAGATAGAGTAGCATGTTGTGTTGGTGCGTATCAGGATGAAAAAGCGCAAAAGTTGCTGTCAATTAGAATATTTGAATATTAATCCACGCCCATTAGGAGAGTTCTCGGCTGGTGCGTCAGTATTTTATTAATTGCTTGTGCCTGTAAAGTTTTGGGATTTGAGGTGCTCGTCTCTGGCGTGAGGCTCAGTAGAGCTGTGCACTGTTACCCTTCTGCACTCTATCCTCCGAGCGCCGTCTCCACTTCCGCTCTTTCCCTGAGTCTCTGTAGAGTCCTTCGTCGCTGGCTGCCTGCAGGCTGTCGAATGTTCCCTGCCTGTCATTTTCCTGTGAGTCCTTTGCTTCTCTCTTTTCCTGATTTCTGCTGCAGACCTGAGTGCAGCGATCCAAGCAGCTGATCCTGGTGTTGGTGGTGCAGGCGAACATTCCGGCAGGAACCGCTAGCACCATGGCACAAACGATCACGATGATGTGGATGAGTCGCTCGCGCTGCTCTAGTTCGTTAGTGCTGCTCCCTGTCACGAACACGATACACTGCTCAGGACGAGGCGACTGATTCTTCAGCGACACACACACCTCGTACTTGGTAGCTGGTTCCAGATCATTCACAGAGTATTTGTTGATGCCCGGGCCGACGTACAGAGCCTCTTTCTTTGGAGAATCGTAGCGACCAAAATGGACAGTGAACCAGGTTTCGGAAGGGTTCTCTGTCGCCGCGTACCACTCGATGGTTATGCCGTACACCGTCTGCTTGGCAATTCGTATATCAATGTAGATGTTTTCATTAATGGAAGGCAGAGGAAAGCCGCGGGACATCACGAAGGAAGCATTAGAGTGCAGAATGTTGAGCTGGATGCTAGCGGAGGAATTCCCGATGAAGTTACTGGCACTGCATTTGTAGAAGCCGTGATCGGATGAGCGCACTGACGGGATTATTAAAGCCGAGATGATCGTATCCTCGTTCACCTGAGACTGAGAAACTACAGAGAGAGGAACAGAAAGAGGAGAAACTGAAGATGACGAGAACACAAAATGTTTCTAAATAGTAAAGAAGTTAAAGGTTTTCAATGAAGTTGATCTCGTTAAAATAGTGCTAATTAAAGCTAGATAAAGCTTCCTAAGCCACGCCCACACATACAGTATATGGGTAGCACTGCTCAATTTTACACCTCTCAATATGGAGCCCCATGTTTTCTCACCATCCTCCAGCATGATGTGATGTAAGTGCAGTTTTCTTGCAAATGGACGTGTTTAAGAAGACATAATCTTCTAATTTTCAAATGCTATATGTATATTATTTTGTAAACTGGATTAAACCATACAAATTCCATCTATAGTACCTTCTAAGATTCTTCTTCTGCCACTACAGAAATATTCACCAGTGTCAAATCAGCACAGAGCATCATCTGTACACTGTGGAGTGTTCAGTAATATCACATCCATCATGGACACTTCACCTCCATGTCTCCAGAGGGCAGTCTTCACATCTTCCTTTGTGTTTGTGTGCATCTCATGTTCCCCTTGCATGCTGTATGTCCCTGATATTAAGATCTGTCTTTCCCATTTTTTTATTCTCTACTTAGTTCTTTATTTTGCTCAGGTTATGTAGACATTATCTTGCCTGGACTTGACTCTGGTATTCTGGTGTTTTGGTTTAATAAACTAAACCTGGAATTGCCTCTATGTCCAAATGGTTCTGAGTGTTTGGTGTTTGAGTCTTTCTAGATCCTGAACCATTCCCAAAGTGTCCAGTTGCACCTGCTGAACGTGAGTATGATCAGAATCTAGAGTGTTAAGTGGCTCCTGAACTGTCAGTGGAGATGAGCTTAAAGCTAGCATGGTGACGAGTTTCAGTTGTACCTCAGGCGATACAAGCAGAAGAAGCATGGTGAATTTTTTTCTTTTCATATCCCAACTTTGGAGGTTGGATTCAGAGCACAGGGTCAGCCATCGTACAGCCCACTGGAGCAGAGAGGATTAAGGGCCTTGCTCAGGGGACCAACAGTGAAAGCTTGGCAGTGAACCCCAGTCTTCTGATCAACAACCCAGAGCCTTAACCACTTGTCTACAACTGCACCACTGGAGGTATGCTACCCCAATAAAGGTATGTTTTAACATCAGTGATGTGTCTGGACTTCCCTTATACAGTTAAAGATCACATCAAAGATCAGAGGAGGAAAAACCCGGTGATCTCAGTCACCTTGGTACCAAATACTCTGGTTTGAGTTTTTCCAGAAACCCCTACTGGGACAACAGAAGACCACATCAGGTTCCTCTCCTTCAGCCAAGAACAGGAACCTGAGGCTATCATGTGGTATGAAGAATATCAGCTGGTCTTTCTCCAGATCTTCAACTTGTCCAGTTTTATCTACTCAATAAACCTGTTCAATCCTGTACAGTGTGAAACAAACATGACTGATGCTCTGAATGGTGTAAAAAGCTCCCTTAGATATCTTCTAATTGGACTGTAGTGCCCTTAATGATTCTAACATTTTTAGCGATAATTTGCCCTATTTATCTAATTTTCAGTAGAAGAAAGCAAAAAAGTATAATTTACATAAACAACAGTATATGCTGCTATTATGTAATAAATAAACCTCTTCAGTTATTTAAATTGGTCTCAGTAATCTGATTGGACCGTAGACAAGCTAATCATGTTTTTGCATCTGATCGTGTATTAGCATGATTCTTCCGTGCTCCTCAGCTGAGCAGTTCCTTTACCTGTGAAACCTCTGACGGCTTTCAGACTGTAGCTCCATCGAACCACTGCGTTGGGTCTCGCCTTCACATAACACCTCAGCGTCGTGTTGGACCCTACCGTTGCCGTGACATTAGCATCGGGCGTAGAACTTTCTGGCTTTAGACAATTCCTCAGCTCAACCTCATGGAAAAACTTCCCGGCTTTGGATTTCGGGGCGGAGCAGGACAGGTACGAGTTCATCAGGATGATTGGCGGACTGACGGATTTGATGAAGTCGACGAAGCCTTTGAGTCTACAGTCGCACAGGTACTGGTTATCATGCAGCGCTAAGACCATGTTAGCATCGCTCTCCTTTATCCTGCTGTGCTTTCGTCCCTGATAGCGAGGCCAGTTGAGGAAAACATCCTGGGAGATCACCGTAAGCTGATTGAAGGATAAATCTAAATAGGTCAGCGAGGGAAGTTGGCGTAACGCGAACTCTGGCAAAACGTCCAAACGGTTGTGCTTTAGATCCAGGATTCTGAGTTGCGGCGTTTCCTGAAAGGCAGTCCATGGCACGCTCCTCAGCTTATTCCCTTCCAGCCGGAGCTCAGTCAGGTTAGACAGACCTTCGAGGCTCTTCATGTTAATCAGCGTGATGGTGTTAAAGTTCAGCCACAGAGACTCCAAGGCACTGACTGTGGAAAAAGCTCTTTGAGGTATTTCTGTGAGATGTGAATTCTCAATTCTGATTTTTATGAAATCTCCAGGCAGATTCTCAGGAACTGATCCTAAAGCAGTTTCCATACACAATAAAGACCTGAAAGGGGAAGAAGAACATTCAGAATTCTTGCTGAATCACAGCTGAATTATTTGTTCATCAGAAGGTGTTGACGGTGGTGCAGCTGCACATCACAGCTTTATTTAGAATTAATGCAATCATTATAATATGATATTGTTTCTATGGCAACCACTCATTCAAAGGGACACATACAGTGAAAAGTTTTTCACATCTTCAGGACAGAATTTAAACATAACTATAAATATAATTTCTTTAATAAAAACTGAACTCTGCACATTCCTGAGGCAAATTTAGCACTTGGGGACATGCCCTTGTAGGTAAATAACCATATTTTGTGTGGTAAGAGTAAGCCTCTATGTTGATTATTTTCCTGTTACAGCATGTTCCCAGCATGTGTGTTATTCCTCACATATTTTTACAGTATCTACAGACAGATTCCTCTTCATCGCCATGCTGTTTATTTCAGCCGACTCACCTTCCGGCGCTGTCCTCAGTGCAGGAGCATCCCGTCACGCAGAACCCGAGCGCTGAGTAGACCTGATTAAAAAGTAGCAGTGCTGTTAGCGTTGAGGAGAACATGCTCACGGTGCTGCTGGAGGCAGGAGTGAGGAGCAGGCTGGTCTGCAGGACATGTCTGAGCACTCGCTCCACTTAAGCTCATTGTGCTTAATCCGCCTGATGCAACTCTCCAGGAGGTGAAGGATGGCGCAACGGAGCCTTTAGGAATCGTGTATAATTTCACTCGGCTAACACTGGAGCATGGTCCAGAAGATGGATGAAGCCTCAGGATATTGGAGTGGAAGGATGATCAGTCATTAGAAAGCTTTGTGTAATGATGTTCGTGTATGACTGATAGACGTGTATATAATCAGAGCAGGTTTGTGTTATGTTAAAGCAAAGAGAAGTGGATTGTGGGTAAGTGTAGTGTCTCAACTTGTTGCAAGTTGCGTTATTATATTAATAATATATGTTATTATATAGTATTACTGTAGGCTTAGTGAATTAGCGTTTAGCAAATTAGCCTCACAAGCCTCTGGGGTTGGGGGTTTGATTCCTACCTCTGCCCTGTGTGGGTGTGTGTGTGTGGAGTTTGCATGTTCTTCTCTTGCTTCAGGAGTTTCCTCTTGGTTCTCAGGTTTCCTCCCCAGTCCAAAGACATGTGGTTTGTCAGATGGTCTGGATGTGTGTAGCAGTGTATGTGTGTGATTGTGCTCTGTGATAGACTCCATGTTTTCCTCCCATCCTGTGTAGCATTCTTCTTCTTCTTCTTCTTCTTCTTCTTCTTATTATTATTATTATTATTATTATTATTATTATTACATTTAATGTTTGTTTTTTAATGAATTCTGATTGGTCAGATGGCTCTTCTGTATCCAAATTTGTCTTATATTTCTGTTCTGAATCTATCTCAAGAGTAAACAAGTCAAACAATAAAGAGGAAAGAATAAAATCTTCATTTCACTCAGTCATTTTTTTTGTATCTTTTTATCTTGTGTGTGATTGTGATGAATATCTGATACCAGAAGACAGAACCTGATGAAAAAACTCTCTGTATGAGTGTGTCATGTGGCAGCAGTGCATTCTGGGAGTTTGAGTAAGATGTTTCACTATCTCAGACGCTTTAGTTTGTAGGAGCTTACAGTAAAAACCTCATTAAACACTGTTGTGACTGTTAGCAATAACGACATGCTAGCAATAATGACACAATATCTCTGCGTGACGTCACAGCGCTAACCAATATATTAGCATCAGAATCGATGGGACAGAGTTGAATTTTTCACTCTTTAATCTCTTTATCATTAATTTCACCATTAATGTTCAGGAATCATTGCATCATATAAAAACAAGAGAGTATCAGTCTTCTGATCAGATCTCGGATCCAAATCTAGAATTTTACTATTTATTTTCAAAACCTGAATATTTTAAAACTTGACTCTGACCTCCTGAGTGTTTTGATGTCACTGCAGCAGACAGATAAAGCTTTATTTCAGCTTCAGATTAGCCGCGAGTCTGACATCGCTGGATTTTACACGAAGGATCAGATTAGCCAAAGTTCATTTTAATTATCGCTAATAAGCAAGTCGCTTCTTTCACCTCGGAGAGATAAAAATACAGACTGTTTACTGCTTTTCCTGGAGTAAATAAAACCGTTTAGATGTTGAGATTTACATTACATTTACATTTCTGGCATTTAGCATACGCCCTTATCCAGAGTGACTTACATTTTTATACAACTGCACGACTTCTGCACTTCAGGTTGATTAACAGAATCTCAGGCTGAGTATTACATAAAACATTAAAGCCAGACCCCAGAAGCCCTGAGCGTGAGATGGCGTCACTAGCACACGCGCACACACACACACACACACACACACACACACACACACACACACACACACACACACAAAGCTTATTATCCCTAATCTCCTGGTGAGGCCGCGCTGGAGGCTGTCAGATTTAGATTAGACTGAATCACTGAGGAACCGTGAACAGGTCCGAGTGGCTGTGTTCTTCACATCTTACACCACCGAGCAGAACCAAAGCAGGTGAAGAGTTAAAGGTGCAATAAGTGAGTTTTTTAATAGTGTACATCACTTGGAAAAAGAAGTTTTATGCAGTGGAAGTGTACAAAAAAATAACTTTTTACAGACACGCCCCTAACACTGCTTCACTCACAGGCCTGTCTGTTTGGACAGTAAACATGCGAGAAACCGGTTACTGATCAGCACAACCATTTACTTTTCCTTTTTTCTAAATATATGTTGTTGTTGTTTTTATCATTTTCTCCAAAATTAGGAACATTTTTTTCTTAAAAAAAAAAAAAAAAAAAAAAAAAAAAAAAAAAAGGGGGGGCAGTGGTGGCTCAAGTGGTTAAGGCTCTGGGTCGTTGATCGGAGGATCGGGGGTTCAAGCCCCAGCACCACCAGGCTCCACTGTTGGGCAATTGAGCAAGGCCCTTAACCCTCTCTGCTCCAGGGGCGCTGTATCATAGCTGCCCCTGCGCTCTGACCCCAACTTCCTCAGCTGGGATATGCGAAGAAAAGAATTCCACTATGCTGTAATGTATGTGTGGCGATAATAAAGGCTTCATGCCCCCCACTTCTTAAAATTCATTCTTGTCAGTTTTCAGAGCTAACATGCATCACACGGTGGCATACACACACACACACACACACACACACACACACACACACACACACAAACAAACACACAATTCAATTCAATTCAATTTTATTTGTCTAGCGCTTTTAACAAAGAGCATTGTCTCAAAGCAAAACATAAACAACAAACAAACAGTCCTAAATGTTAGACAAAATTATCCCTAGTGAGCGAGCCTGAGGTGACTCAGGCGACTGTGGCAAGGAAAAACTCCCTTAGATGGAATTAGGAAGAAACCTTGAGAGGAACCAGACTCAAAAGGGAACCCATCCTCATCTGGGTGACACCGGAGAGTGTGATATGAACAATGTCCTTTCTGCATTAGTTGTGTGATGCAGATACAGCATGTGTAGAATGTTATGTGTAAAATGTCCACATAGGGTTGGCAGTGCTGCAGAAAGCAGAACCCGGCTGGAGCCGGTCCATCTCTGGAGGCCACCGGAGCTGGCACAATCTCTGTGTGTCTCAGGGATGGGTAGAAGAAGGGAAACAAATGGAAAGGAATTAACGTAGCTGCTATTCATAATATTAGCAGGCACTAGATGATGATGTGCATTTAAATCAGATGTATTGGAGTACAAAGTTATCAGATGTAGTAAATGTATTAAATGTATGGCTGGCTAAAGAGATATGTCTTTAGTCTATGTTTGAACTGGGAGACTGTGTCTGAGCCCCGAACACTGTCAGGAAGACTGTTCCAAAGTTTAGGAGCTGAATACAAAAAAGCTCTACCCCCTTTTGTAGACTTTGATATTCTGGGAACTACCAGAAGTCCGGAGTTTCGAGATCTTAAGGAGCGTGATGGATTGTAACGTGTTAGAAGACTGGCTAGATACGTGGGAGCTAAACCATTTAGAGTCTTGTATGTAAGTAGTGCTAGTTTATAATCAATTCTAAATTTAACAGGTAGCCAGTGCAGGGATGATAATATTGGGGTTATATGGTCATACTTTCTTGACCTGGTAAGGACTCTGGCTGCATTCTGGACTAACTGTAGCTTGTTTATTGAAGATGCAGGACAACCACCAAATAATGCATTACAATAGTCCAGTCTGGAGGTCATGAATGCGTGAACTAGCTTTTCTGCATCAGATACAGATAAAATGTTCCTAAGCTTGGCGATATTTCTGAGGTGGAAGAAGGCTATTTTTGTAATATCGGAAATATGTTTTTCAAAGGACAAACTGCTGTCTAATATTACGCCCAGGCCTTTCACTGTAGAGCTAGTAGTAATAGAACATCCTTCTAAGTACAGGTTGAATTGTGAGAGCTTCTGTGTACTGGTTTTTGGACCAATCAGTAATATCTCCGTCTTATCAGGATTTAGTAATAGAAAATTATCAGTCATCCAATCTTTAATATCTTTAACACACTCTGTTAATCTAGACAGTTTAGATATTTCATCTGGTTTTGATGAGATATATAACTGTGTATCGTCAGCGTAACAATGGAAACTAATCCCATGCCTTCTAATGATGTTGCCTAAGGGAAGCATGTATACTGAGAACAGCAGAGGTCCTAAAACTGAACCTTGTGGGACCCCATATTCCACTGGCATTACACTGGACATTTCTCCATTTAAATCTACAAAATGGTATCGATCAGACAGGTAGGATCTAAACCATTTTAACGCCTGTCCCTGAATACCTATGTAATTTTGTAAGCGGTCTATGAGAATGTTATGATCTAAAGTGTCGAATGCAGCACTAAGATCAAGTAAGACTAATATTGAGATGCAGCCTTGGTCCAAAGCTAAAAACAAGTCATTTGTGATCTTAACTAGTGCAGTTTCTGTACTATGATGGGGCCTGAAACCTGACTGAAATTCTTCAAGGATAAAGTTTTCCTGTAAGATGGAGCATAATTGAGTAGACACAACCTTTTCTAATATTTTAGATATAAAGGGAAGGTTTGAAATCGGTCTGTAATTTAATAAGTCATTAGGGTCTAGTTTAGGTTTCTTAAGAAGAGGCTTAATAACTGCTAGCTTGAAAGGTTTAGGGACGTGACCTAAACATAACAAGGAATTAATAATGTTGAGGAGAGGCTCTCCAGCTGTGTGTATCACTTCTTTCAGTAATCTAGTTGGAATTGGATCTAACAAACATGTTGTTGAATTAGCCGTGGTGATAAGTTTATACAGCTCTTCCTGCCCTATACCTGTAAAGCATAAGGCATTAAGAGCTTTAGGTTGGACTAGATCACCGGATGCTGTCAAAGGTTGAACATCCATTATTTTGTTCCTGATACTATCGATTTTTTCGGTGAAGAAGTTCATGAAGTCCTCACTACTAAACTGTGATGGAGTACTCTCTTCAGATATCTGATGTTTTGTTAGTCTAGCCACTGTACTAAATAAGAATCTGGGATTGTTTTGGTTTATTTCTATCAGTTTTGCTCAGATGCTCAGCCCTAGCAGCTTTTAGAGCCTGTCTATAGCTGGACATACTGTCTTTATATGCACTTCTGAAAACTTCTAATTTAGTTTTTCTCCACTTTCGCTTGAGGTTACGGGTTGCTCTCTTGAGGGCGTGAGTATGACTATTATGCCATGGTGCAGGTGTTTTATCTCTGACCTTTTTTAATTGGACGGGGGCAACAATATCTAGTGTGCTGGAGAAAATAGTGCCTATGCTGTTAGTTAATTCATCTAGATCATCTGCATTTAGGGGTCTGGTGAGAAGTTGAGACAGATCCGGTAGATTACTTGTGAATTTGTCTTTAGTGGTATATAAGAATAAAATATTAGCAGAATTTCAGGATGACATTCTTCTATATTTCTGTAAAACATTTATTCATGCTCACATTTTAATACCAATACATTTAAGAAATAAATATTTAAGCACATGGAGCATCTGAGTAGTTTCAGTTGAATTAGAGTACAGCAAATCAGCTAACATGGAACATACACTGACTGTACAAAACAAAGGAGAAATCCTACATGTCTAATACTGTACACAAAACGCTGAGGTACACGTGAGAGAGAGAGAGAGAGAGAGAGAGAGAGAGAGAGAGAGAGAGAGAGAGAGACAAAGAGAGAGAGAGAGACACAGAGAGAGAGAGAGAATGAGTGAGAAAGAGAGGGAGAAAGAAATAGAGAAAGAAACAGAGAGAGAGAGAGAGAGAGAGAGAGAGAGAGAGAGACAGAGAGAGAATGAGTGAGAAAAAGAGAGAGAGAGAAATAGAGAGAGAAACAGAGAGAGAGAGAGAGAGAAAATGAGTGAGAAAGAGAGAGATAAAGAAACAGAGAGAGAGAGAGAGAGAGAGAGAGAGAGAGAATGAGTGAGAAAGAGAGAGAGAAAGAAACAGAGAGAGAAACAGAGAGAGAGAGGGAGAGAGAGTCTCCTCTTCATTTCCAGGCTTTCTGATTTTCCATTACAAATTGTTTCCTAAATTCTTCCATTGTGTTTTAGAAACATGATATGGTCAGGTATGTGCACCGCTGGTCATCTCATTCAAGATCTTTATTCTCCTCTCTTTCCAGTTGTAATCAGCTCCAATCTTCTGTCCACTAGATGTCGGATTGTGGCTGTGGGGATTTTTGGGGCTTCATTCAGCTACAGAAGCATCAGTGAGATCAGACTTTGATGTTGGGATGTTGAGGAGCATTAGTGAGATCAGACTTTGATGTTGGGATGTTGAGGAGCATTAGTGAGATCAGACTCTGATGTTGAAGAGCATCAGTGAGATCAGACTGATGTTAAGGAGCGTTAGTGAGATCAGACTGATGTTAAGGAGCATTAGTGAGATTAGACTCTGATGTTCAGGAGCATTAGTGAGATCAGACTCTGATGTTGAGGAGCATTAGTGAGATCAGACTCTGATGTTGAGGAGCATTAGTGAGATCAGACTGATGTTAAGGAGCATTAGTGAGATTAGACTCTGATGTTAAGGAGCATTAGTGAGATCAGACTGATGTTAAGGAGCATTAGTGAGATTAGACTCTGATGTTAAGGAGCATTAGTGAGATCAGACTCTGATGTTGAGGAGCATTAGTGAGATCAGACTCTGATGTTGAGGAGCATTAGTGAGATCAGACTCTGATGTTGGGATGTTGAGGAGATTTCAGTTCCAGTTTATCCTAAAGGTGTTCAGTGGGGTTGAATCAGAGTCAGGGCTCTGTGCAGGACACTCCAGATCTTCCATTTTCTCCAACCTCCAACCTTTTCCCACAACCTTCACCACATGTCTTCATGAAGCTCAGGGGCTTCGTGCACAGGGACATCATCATGCAGGAGCAGGGTTTGGACTCTGAGTTCCACTGAAAGGAAAATGTAAATTTCGGAACACAGAGGTGTTTTGGAGAAGAAGCTCATGGAATGATGGTCAGGGGTGCACATACTTTTGGCCATATGTATGTGTGTATATATTGTATGCTTTGCAGAAAAAAACAGTAAAGACAAAGACACAGTTCAGATTCATGGATTTACAGTTAATAAGTGTTTTGTTTGTTTATCACATTATCACATGGTGTATCTTTACAAGGCTCTGAAGATATTTTCTTTACACACACAAGAACATTTCCACAATCAGCGACTTAATAAAATCTCTGGCAACCTAAGTCTGTCGTTCCCAGTACTCCTGGGATAGTCTCCAGATCTACTGACCAGATACTGCAGATCAGTAAAAGAATGAATTCTGATGAATGAATGATGTTTGATCTTGATGAGACTTTAGCAGTAATACTCGTTAGGATGTCCTTCAGTTCTGTTAACGGCCTCCGAGTCGACACTGGAGCGAGCTGAGAGCAGCCGGTTGGACTCATCCTGGTTGAGGCGGGTGAGGTACTCCGCTTCCACCCCTTTCGCCTTGCCACCTGGTGTAAGGGTTTCAAAGGTCACATAGGAGTCCTGAATATCTTTCGATCTTCTTCCCATGAGCTTCTGGAGTCGTCGCTTTAAAGCCCCGCAGCAGACGATCAAGGTGAGAGGCACTGCGATGACACAAGCCACCGTGATCACCACCACGTTGATGAGCTTCTGAGTGCCACTAGCACTTGCTGCCTCATCGGTTGAGAAGATCACACACTGCTCCTTCTTTGGAATTAGACCTTTCACACACACACAGGCAATATACTTGGTTTTTGGAACGAGACCTTCAATGGTCATCCGGTGCTTGCCGGGTCCCACGTTAATGCGTCTCATGTCTCTTTCACCGAAGACGGCATAAAGAACACTAAACCATGTGGTGTTGGTGGCAGACGGAGCTCGCCAGTTAATTGACACGGTGTGGTCAGTGTCTCCAATGACTTTGACGGAGCGTACCACTCTTCTCTCTGGACCTTGCTGGAGGGAGGAAGCGTTAGCCGCCAAATTGCTCAACATGCCCTTATCCACATCCATTTCTAAACTGTTCACTGAGGTTTTTCCATCTGAAACTCCATCAGAGGTGCTGTAGCTCTCAATCATTGATGACCCTGTGGATTTTGATGCATTAAACATCTCACTGATGGAAACATCTCCAGACGTGGAGGTTGGAGGAACGTATCTTGTGATGAGTTTCTCCTGATAGGCAGCTCGTCTAAAGCTTCCATTCTTCTTGTTGCCGGTTTTCTTTACAGCAGACTCACTGATCTGTCGTGTTTCTGAAATAACAAGTGAGATCATGGCATTGGCACTGCCCACAAAATTAGTGGCTCTGCAAACGTATTTGCCGGTGTCATGAGAGGAAACGAAGAGGATGCTGAGGACGGACCAGGTGATGCCTTCAGCTGAAACTTCCTCATGAACTGTAAAGTGAAAGAAAAGTGACAACCTGTTAATTAGAACAATTTTCAAGTAGATATTATAGAACAGCCTTCTGTTCTCATCAGAAGAGCTTCACTGGTTCTACTTCATGGCAGGAACCCCCCAAATTCCCTCTGCCTGGGGTGCCAAGTGTCATTAATGTTATCAAGCATGCAGGTATGCAGGTATTTGGTGTAACCACACTATGTCATGCTGAAATTTAATTTCTGGCTGTAAATACACTTCAACAACTATGGAATGCAATTCTAGACCAATATTACATTAATTATTATGTTAATATTAATATTGTGAACCTTTAAAGGTTTGTGACCTCTGTTTACACTCATGACTTCATTCATGAGTAAGTGAAAAACTGTCAAATTCTTCAGTGGATCAAATGCTGTTCTACACACTGCTCATTAATCAGTGAGGAAGCCATGTTGTTAAATTAAATAAACACACCAAATTTGCAGTGTTTATGATCATAACAATAACAGCTGTGGCTTGTTTTTATGTCAGATAGTATTAAATTTAAAGGCAGGGAAAAGTAAAATTTGTACCCTCGATTTTTGTTTAATAATCTGAATGCGAGGCAAAAAATATCGTAACTTGACTCTAAAACCAAAGATCTCTCCTTATGTTTATATTGATGTAGATTTCAACAATAATTCCCTGTGTTTATTACAGGTGTGACTATTTCACTCACCGGTACCATTGAAGGCTTTTCCATCAGCTCGGGACCAGGTGAGTCGAGGCGTCGGGACTCCAACGGTGCCACAGCGGAGCAGAACATTGTTGCCTACCAAGCTGCGAACCTTAGCCACAGCTGTGTGGACCCGTGGTACCTGACACCTCTGTATCTCCACATCCACAAAGAGCACACCGGAAAATCTCTCCGGCTCCGAACAGCGCAGGTGAGTGTCGATGAAGGTGGATGTGGAGGATGGAGACTTCTGGAACTGAACTAGGTCAAACAGTCGACAGTCGCACTGCCACGGGTTATCGTGAAGGCCTGGGGGATGAAAATAAGCTTTCAGAGCAAATCTATATTAACGCGGAATGCAGAGGAATCAGAAAAATAATCCACTTTACCCAAAATCATCTTGGATCTCTCAGGCTCCTGCGGTGGTTTTGCTGAAAACCACATCAGCAGCACTTCAGATGGCACTGTAGTGAGGCTATTACTGGACAAATCGAGGTAAGTGAGGTTTCTGATGTAGACGGCTGCCTCGGACGGGATGCTGCCGATCCTGTTGTTGTGCAAATCCAGAAGCCTGAGGTTGGGCATGTCGGTTAAACTCTCCCACGGGAAGGAGGTGATGAAATTACCCTCCAGACGGAGCTCAGTGAGCACGCTCAGGCCACGGAAACCGTCCACATGGACGACGGAGAGAGAGTTGAAGGACATCCAGAGGAACTCGAGACTCCTGAGGGAGATAAAGGCCTCGCTGGAGATTTGGTTAATGTCAGTCTTTTCAATACGAAGCTTGGAGACATCTGAGGGGAAGTCAGTGGGGATGGAGGCGAGCTCAGGATCACTGCACAGTACGCTCCTGACATTTCAAAGGAAATGAACAGAAATAATCAAATGATCCAGCTTTTATTTAATTAAACAGTTAATAATTAAACCATAGCACTGCTGAATTCTCTATAATTGAAGTATTAGGAAAAATCTGTAATCGTTGACATGGTGAAGTTTTCTGTGAGGAGAAATGTGTTTCTTTAATGTTTATGGAAGGAGTCTCCAGTATCAGCGCTAATCAGAGGTAAAGCTGGAACTTTTTCCCACATCTTCAGGACAGAGTTTACACTTCTTTATGGAACAGGAACTCGTTTCTACAACTTTATAGGTAACTATAAATGGATAAAAAAAATTATGTTTTTTATTAAATAAAATTTGAACATGGTACATTCCTGAAGTGAATTAAACACTAGATCGAGAGAAAAGCGAGAGATTGGTACACAGGAACTGACTTGATGTGGAATACACATGCAGCAGTGTATTATGTTGTTCTTTATCATATTGTGGTGGCAGAATTAAACAGAATATTTTTGGGAAAATAATTCACTTCAGAGTGGAAAGGAATATCCTCCTCATCTCTCAGTACTTCATTAATTATTATAACAGCACAAATTTCATGTCATCTGGAGAAAAAAGCTAATATATTCAGCAGTTTTTTCATCTTCATTTGATCTGCACAGGATGGATGATGATTTGACGTGATATTTAGTCTGAACTACGTGAGCCTCACTCCCATCACACCCAGCGTGCAGAAAAGATTAAAGAGCACTCGGGTTAATCTCATACTTATTTAAGACAGGATTAAAAACCTGCTCTGTAAACGTTCTCCCTACATAAAAACTACACAAACAAACATCTAGACTCGTGTTCTTACCGGGCCTTGGATCCGTCGCTGAGTTTGTGGTAAAAACAGCTACACTGTGCAGGACAGGCAGCGCTTTGGACAGGAAGTCCGGCGGAGAAGGCCAAACACAAACACAAAGACAGAAATACGAACATTTTGGCACCTAATGGCTGTCTCGTGTAAAAAAGAGAAGAAAGAAGAAGAAGAAGAAGAACGAGAGATGTCTGAAGGTGTCTCCGCAGCAGCGACAGCAGCAACATGGTGGAGTCTCTGCGTCTCAGTCGTCCATGTCCACACCGCTGCTGCTGCTGCTCTGAATCCCCAGATAAAAAGGATAGAGCAGGATTAGGGAAAGGACGCGGGTTATTTTCATTTACGTGATTAATTCCTTCCTGGAAGCTCATAGGCTGCGTGCTCTCCTTTTGTTTATATACATTCAGACGTCTGATTGGACGGTTACACGTGGAAATTAGATGGAGTTTAACGATGATGATGATGATCATACTGTTAGTGCATCACTTCAGCAGAGTCGTGATGTGAGACACAGCATGGCTCAATAATTTAAATAGTTATAGTTATAGTTGCTACAAGTGTAGCATTATGCTAAAGAGCTATGCTGTAAAAGATCATTTTAGGCAAAAGAGTTTTTAATTACAAATCATGTCTGACTTTTTATCTATTTATAGTTACATTTAATATTCATGAAAAAAGCTAGTTTCTGTTCTCACTTACGTTACAGCAGTCATTATTAAGACAAAAAAAAAAACACAGCATTTTTAACATTAGGAAAAATGTCAAAAGAACCGAAAGTACATGAGCTGTTGCTATGGAAACGATAACCACGTCAAAAATGAAGCTGCGCTACCGTCAGCTCATTTTAAATGATAAAGGTTTACGTTAGGGGGAAATTAATCTCAGATGTTCTTTTAGCTCTTTCAAAGCTCCACTCAGGCATCTGCTGTTCCCATGACCAGCATTTGTTGTTACCCAAAATCCTCAGTGCTAATCACCTCGCTGTAAGTAGCGCTGAATCAGGATTACTGCAGCCAGGATTCCAATTCTGCATGAAAATCGACAGCATGCACACAAGCCAAGCTGTGGCCTTCGTCACCGAAGCAGTTGCTGGGTTTAAAAATAAAGACGCAGTTTGTCTTTCCTTTACTTTATCTTTAGAAATTCTTCTTAACTGTGTTTTTCTGAGGTTTTAATGAATCGTAGCATTGGCATATAAATCATGAGACCTAAATCATGCATGCATCGTGTTCATCATCATCATCATCATCATCATCATCACACAATCACAAATAACACGTTCCTCACCTTATAATATTTCACTCCATATTGTGCAAAATAATGATATATACACACATCAGCCATACCATTAAAACCACCTGCATAATACCGGGCAGGTTCCCACTGTGATGTGTCGAGACTTGATGGACTCCACCAGAGCTCTGAAGGTGTGCTGCAATTTCTGAAATCATCAGTCCTGTAAGTTGTGAGGTGGAGCCTCCACAGATCAGACTTGTTTATCCAGTACATCTCACAGAAGCTCGATCAGATTGAGATCTGGGGAAACAAGAGGTCGAGTCAACATCTTGATCTCTTTGACATGTTCCTCAATCAGTTCCTGAACAGTGTTTACAGCATGTCAGCAAGCTTCATCCAGCTGAAAGAAGACACTGATGTTAGGGTTGACATGCAGCAGTGTTTCTGTAGGTGGGACGTGCCACAGCAACATCCACATGAACGCAGGACACAGGGTTTCCCTGCAGGAGATGTTCTGACCCAGTCATCCAGCCATCACAATGTGGCTTCTGTCAGAGTTACTCAGATTCTTACACTTGACATTTTAATTGTTTCCATTAAAACAATTGACTGTTCACTTCCTGTCTAATAAACCCCGCCCCCTGACAGGGGCCACTGTCATCAACCTATTCACAGAGACAGAGGGACAGATAGACAGAGAGATAGATAAACAGACAAACAGACAGATAGATAGATAGATAGATAGATAGATAGATAGATAGATAGATAGATAGATAGATAGATAGATAGATAGATAGATAGATAGATAGAGGACAGATGGATAGAGTCAGACTGGACAAATAGACAGATGAATAATGAGAGATGGACAGATGAAGGCGAATGGAGGGATAGACAAGTAATGTAAAGAATGGAGAACAGGGTAGTGTGTTCCTCAGCTAGTGTGTATTGTGAAATCTCTCTCTCTCTCTCTCTCTCTCTCTCTCTCTCTCTCTCTCTCTGTGCATGCGAGAGTAAGTGGAGGAGTGGGGGGAGTCAGCATGTGTGTAAGTAAGTTTTACAGTGCGAGTGAGTTTTTTCTTTCTTGTCTCTTTTTTTTCACGTCCTTTTCTTAAAGGTTTCTTAAAATATTGAAGTTAAAATATTGAGGTTATTGTGTGAAATTAGGAAAACAGTTTCTGTTAAGCTGAAGAAATGCCGTCCTCCTGCTTTCACTTGGCGGGTAATGGCGTCTCCCAAGCTAAAAAATATCACCTTGTTTTATTAAAGGTGAGCTTCAGAACCACGTACTAGATCCAAATCATGCAGAACCCCACTCCACTTCAAGTCATGCACTGATTAAGACTCTGGATATACACACACATATACACAAAAAAGTAAGACTAAGAAGAAAAACCTTAAATGTAGAATACTATAAATGAAAGTAAAGTTAGCAGTGCAGATACGAGACACAGTTGGATTTAAGTAATTTACATTACAGTACAGTGCACATGTGCAAACTGGCGGTATATAATAAATATGAAGAACCTTGTGAGTCTAGAGAATAGTGTTAATAGTTGTAGTATTGCAGTGTGAGAGTGTTATCACCTGTCACACACAGGTGAGCTATTGTATAAAGTTATTGTGAAAGGTATGAATGATCTGCTGTAACGTTCTTTGTGACACCAATCTCACCAGTCTCTTTTGTACTCTTTTTGGCTCTTTAGCGTGTTGTAAAGTGGGTGAGATGGATTGTCCAGTTTGACCTCCTGTTCCTCACTGACCCAAACGTCTCCCGTTTGTGTCCAATGATGGATCCAGCCCTGAGAATTCGTTTTTTAATCCTGCTGGTGTCCCTAGCACTGATGCTGCCACCACAGACTGGTAGAAGATCTCCAGCATCTTGTTACAGACACTGAAAGATCTGAGAAAATGAAAAAGATTGAGGTTGAAATTGGGGAGTTATGGAACCATCACAAAGCAGAGTAGTATTGAAAGTCCAGGAAAAAAAACATTCTCGCAGACCTGCTTGGCTTGAAAGCAAAGGTCAGATGGTTGCCCCATCTAAGTTCTTCTTTATATAAGGAAGATCAGTCAGAGTCGCTACTCTGAAAGTGGGCAAGAGCTAACAGAGCCAGCTGAAATCAGACAGCGAGTCTTTTAAACTGTGAGGGTGTGAATACAGAGAGGATGAGGAGTTTTCTGCTAGTTTTCATCAGGCTTTCCAAACGCCCCAGTGGAGTCAGTGGCAGAGTTGAAGAGACCTCTGAGAGTAAGAGAACTTCATGCTTCCATACAGGACATAGAGGGTGAAAAAGCTCTGATCACGATTTCTCGAAATCTCACGACTTTCTGATCAGTAGTCTAATGCTTTAACCACTGAGCTACCACTTCCCAGTGAGCTACCACATCCCACTAAGCTACCACTTCCCAATGAGCTACCACTTCCCAGTGAGCTACCACTTCCCAATGAGCTACCTCTTCCCAATGAGCTACCACTTCCCACTGAGCTACCACTTCCCAATGAGCTACCACTTCCCACTGAGCTACCACTTCCCAATGAGCTACCACTTCCCACTGAGCTACCACTTCCTACTGAGCTACCACGTCCCAATGAGTTACCACTTTCCAGTAAGCTACCACTTCCCACTAAGCTACCACTTCCCAATGAGCTACCACTTCCCACTAAGCTACCACTTCCCAATGAGCTACCACTTCCAAGTGAGCTACCACTTCCCACTGAGCTACCTCTTCCCAATGAGCTACCACTTCCCACTGAGCTACCACTTCCCAATGAGCTACCACTTCCCACTGAGCTACCACTTCCTACTGAGCTACCACGTCCCAATGAGTTACCACTTTCCAGTAAGCTACCACTTCCCACTAAGCTACCACTTTCCAATGAGCTACCACTTCCCACTAAGCTACCACTTCCCAATGAGCTACCACTTCCCAATGAGCTACCACTTCCCACTGAGCTACCACTTCCCACTGAGCTACCACTTCCCAATGAGCTACCACTTCCCACTGAGCTACCACTTCCCAGTGAGCTACCACTTCCCAGTGAGCTACCTCTTCCCAATGAGCTACCACTTCCCAATGAGCTACCATGTCCCAATGAGTTACCACTTTCCAGTGAGCTACCACTTCCCAGTGAGCTACCATTTCCCAATGAGTTACCACTTCCCAGTGAGCTACCACTTCCCAATGAGCTACCACTTCCCAGTGAGCTACCACTTCCCACTGAGCTACTACTTCCCAGTGAGCTACCACTTCCCACTGAGCTACCACTTCCCACTGAGCTACTACTTCCCAGTGAGCTACCACTTCCCACTGAGCTACCACTTCCCAGTGAGCTACCACTTCCCAGTGAGCTACCTCTTCCCAATGAGCTACCACTTCCCAATGAGCTACCACGTCCCAATGAGTTACCACTTTCCAGTGAGCTACCACTTCCCAGTGAGCTACCACTTCCCAATGAGCTACTACTTCCCAATGAGCTACCACTTCCCAATGAGTTACCACTTTCCAGTGAGCTACCACTTCCCAGTGAGCTACCATTTCCCAATGAGTTACCACTTCCCAGTGAGCTACCACTTCCCAATGAGCTACCACTTCCCAGTGAGCTACCACTTCCCAATGAGTTACCACTTCCCAGTGAGCTACCGCTTCCCAATGAGCTACAACTTCAAAGTGAGCTACCACTTCCCAATGAGCTACCACTTCCCAGTGAGCTACAACTTCCCAGTGAGCTACCACTTCCCAATGAGCTACCACTTCCCAATGAGCTACAACTTCCCAGTGAGCTACCACCTCACTGCTAACAAGTTGCAGGAGCACAATAATCAGCTTACTGCTGATAAAAAAAAGATGAAGGAAATCAAGAACTGGTCACCAGTATGCCTGCTGTGTTCTGATACTAAGATCCTCTCTAAGATTCTGGCCAATAGGCAGAAGGAGGTGAAGGGGCTGGTCATTCATCCTGACCAGACTGTGTGCTGGGCAGGTTTATCAGTGATAATGTAATCCATGTGCAGGATGTTATTGAAGCTGCTGGCTCTTTAGATTTCAGCTTGGGCTTAATTTCTATTTAGTTGAGCATCAGTACCTCTGCAAAACTCTTTAACTCTTTTGGATTTGGAGACAAGTTTATCAGAATGATTAAAAGGTTCTTCCAAAACATTGAATGTGTGGTGAAAATTAACTTTGACTTTAAAGTCAGCAGAGGCATGAGGCGGGGATGTGCACTTTCTGGGATGTTAAATTATCTGTCAATTGAAACTCTGTTAAATGAGTTGCGGTCAAAAGTTGAAGGTTTATTATAGACCCAAGAAAATGTGAAGCATCAGATCTCTGCCTGTGTAAATGATATAGTGGGCAAATTACAAAATGACATTGATAGACTGGTTACAGTTATTGAAGAATTTGGACTTATCTTCTCTTCAAAAATAAATTGGAATAAGAGCGATGCGTTGGCTTTTGAGAAATGGAAGGAGGATCTTCCATCAATACCCAGTGAATTGATTTGGAAACGGGAATAGTTAAAATATCTTGGAGTATTTATTGGGAAAACTGTGATGGGGCAATTGAAAGTGGAAGGTAGACAATGGAAATGGAAATGGAGTCACACTAAATTGTCCCTAAGAGGTAATTAACTATTTGATTGCCTCAGGGTTGTGGTACAAATTGGCATGTGTAGATCCACCTGCTGGTTTCCACTCTAAACTTCAAGCAATTCTAGTAGATTTCTTTTGGGATTGGTATAACTGGACTCCCTTAAAATGTACTATTCCTGCTAAAAGAAGAAGGAGGTCAAGGTTTAGTACACTTGATGAGTAGATGTTTTGCTTGCAGGTTATTCAGAGATGCTTAACAGCATCTGGAGACCTGGTATGGAGAAAGGTGGCCCAGAGCATCCTGTAAAAGGTCAACAGACTCGGACCGGATACTACTCTGGGGTTTTTTTTTATGGATTATATACAGAGAGAGGTAAAAGGATGATCTCTGTTCTACAGTGGACTTTGGGGACATTTTAGCCAGACCAAGATACAAAGGACTCAGTTGCTGTTCAGGTTGCTGGAGGAGCCTTTGGTGAAGGAGCTTGGTTTGACGTGACTGTGCGTTGGGTCTTGTGTTGAGGATGTGTGTCATATGGTTGATGCTGCAGGTCCTGACTTGTACAATGTGTCTGCATTAGCTGCTGCACAAGGCCTGAGTTCGACTCGACAAGTGGAGACTTTCTTACAGCAGTGGAGACTGACGGAAAAGGAATTAACTTACTGAGAGATTATGACAATGGATTTCTAGTGTCAGATATGAGAGACTCTTTTTTGGGATTTACAATTACACCAGACTTAAGCGGCATGTCTTAAGGGAAGTGCTTAGATTTGGAGATAGTTGATGGCAAAGTGATGTACAAAAGTTTTAAAAATTTTTAACAAGGTACGGAGACACGGAGTGGCAGGAAACACTCAAGTTAAAAGATGATGTTAAGTGGTTTGGAGGTGGTGGCTCAGGTAGTTAAGGCTCTGGGTTGTTGACCGGAAGATCAGGCCACTGTTGTGCCCTTGAGTAAAGCCCCCGACCCCCCTTGCTCCAGGTGCGCTGCATCATGGCTATGGTCTGACACCAACCACCAAGGATGAGATATGCGAAGAAGGAATTTCACTGTGCAGTAATGTATATGTGACTAATAAAACAACTTAACTTACACAGAGCTGTATCTGTAAATACTTTTGTTTCTGTTAGAGATCCAGATGTTGATGACAAATGTACAGTGGTGTGAAAAAGTGTTGGTTGATTTCTTATTTTTTTGCAGGTTTGTCACACTTTAATGTTTCAGATAATCAAACACATTTAAATATTAATCAAAGATAACACAAGTAAACACATCATGCAGTTTTTAAATGAAGGTTTTTATTATTAAGGGAAAACAAAATCCAAAACTACATGGCCCTGTGTGAAAAAGTATTTGCCCCCTAAGCCTAATAACTGGTTGGTCCACCCTTAGCAGCAACAACTGCAATCAAGCGTTTTCCATAACTTGCAATGAGTCTGTTACAGCGCTGTGGAGGAATTTTGGCCCACTCATCTTTGCAGAATTGTTGTAATTCAGCCACATTGGAGGGTTTTCGAGCATGAACCACCTTTTTAAGGTCATGCCACAGCATCTCAATGGGATTGAGGTCAGGTCTTTTTTCACACAGTGCCATGTAGTTTTGGATTTTGTTTTCCCTTAATAATAAAAACCTTCATTTAAAAACTGCATGATGTGTTTACTTGTGTTATCTTTGACTAATATTTAAATGTGTTTGATTATCTGAAACATTAAAGTGTGACAAACATGCAAAAAAATAAGAAATCAGGAAGGGGGCCAACACTTTTTCACACCACTGTATATTCTGTGGTTTAAGAGAAACTGTGTTCACTGCTTTCTAGAATTTGTTAAAACAGGTGTTTTTGAGGTTCAGAGAAATGTTTACTCCTGTGAGAAACTACAGACTGCCCCAACCCAGATTCCACTCCACAGTACACATCTGAAAGAGCTCATTCCCAAAAAAGCTTACATATCACATAGAAATATGTTTAATTCAATTCAGTTTATCTGTAGGGTATTTTTACATTGGATTAAAGCAGCCTTACCAAACATTTAGAACACTTATTCCAATCAATTATTAGTATGGGAGTGGCAGCAAGACATCAAGGAACATCGCTGAAGGGTATACGTGACCATGATTACCATTGAGTATCGCTCGACCATATGGGTGATAACACCTGTAACAATTCCAGACCAAGGTGTACGTAACCGCGATTACCATTAAGGACATCCGGCTAGATGATAGTATCACCCAGCCATTTGGGGGATACTCAGTAATTTACATTTAAAGTGAAACTCATTTAAATTACTGTATACATAAATACTGTATACTATATACACTGTATAAAATGTTTGAGCAGGATTTGTTCTGTGTTCTTTTTGACTCCGATGAACCTAAAGTACTTTATGTATTTTATGACTGCGACGCTGCAATAAACTTCTTCTTCATTAAGATCTTCGACGCTCTTCGTTTTATTTTTCTTACACTCCTGATGTTTTTATTTTGGTTTGTAGATATGACCACCTGCCTAATATTGTGTTGGTCCACTTTTTGCTGCCAAAACAGCCCTGACCCGTCAAGGCATGGAGATCCCTGAAGGTGGTATCTGGCAACAAGATGTTAGCAGAAGATCCTATAAGGATACTTACAGGACTTCAAGGATTCTTTTGATAGATACTGACCACTGCAGACCAGGAACACCCCACAAGAGCTGTGTTTTGGAGATGCTCTGATCCAGTGGTCTAGCCATCACAATTTGGCCCTTGTCAAACTCGCTGAAATCCTAACACTTGTCCATTTTTCCTGCTTTTAACACATCAATTTTGAGGACAAAATGTTCACTTGCTGCCTAATATATCCCACCCACTAACAGGTGCCATGATGAGGAGATACTCAGTCTTATTCACTTCACCTCTCACTGCTCACAGTGTTATGGCTGATCGGTGTATATATTACAGCACAGAGAAATTCTTGAACCTTGACATTTTGATCAACAGCCCAGAGTTGTTTTTAATGTAACTCTCTCTCTCTCTCTCTCTCTCTCTCTCTCTCTCTCTCTCTCTCTCTCTCTCTCAAGCTCGGTCCCACTGCAGTGCATTAAGACATTCCTTCAGGCATTACTCACTCTAACACCTCTCACGCTCTCATGGCCTTTCACGTGAAAGAGGATATAAAATCACACTGTTCTTTTGAAATCCTTCTCATTTCAGACTCGGAGGAGTGGAGTTACTGCTAATGCTGTTACTGATAAATTATTTGTAAAATGACGTCTCACACGTTACCTGAGGGATTCGGGGATTTTGACATGTTTGTGTTCGGCTTGATGCTGCTGGTTGGCGGTAGGTGCCAATATTTATTCACACTATAATACTAATATTAACCCTTATTCTGTTTAGATCGTTGATTTGAATTGGCTAAAAAGTGAAAGCTTAAAGTTTTATTTCTAGCTGTTACAAAGTACTGACACTGGAGGTTCCTTTAATGCATGATATATAAACGAAATAAACTTCTAAATATTTTTTCCTAGTTGATGTAAATATATATGGCAAATAAAATGATTCAAAGCTGTTACTATGGAAACGATATCATAATGAAACTGGTGTATTAATATAAACCTGCACTATTGTCAGAGCTGCTGTAATAAAATCTAATCAGCTTCTGTCCAATCAGAAGGCAAAATTCCTCTGCGATACACTGTGATGTAATAGTAACAACATTCTTCATTAACGTATTCTTGTTAATGTTTAGTGGTGTTAGAAATGTGTTTTATTGAAAGTGTGTGTTGATTTAGATGTACAGTTTCAATACACGCCTTCTGTTTAACAGCATCCAAGGTGTGTGTGTGTGTGTGTGTGTGTGTGTGTGTGTGTTTAGGTTTGTTTGGCTTCTTCCTGAACTTCATATCCATCTTGGCCTTCCTGAATGTGAAGCAGCTCAGGAATCCCAGTAACTTCTTCGTCTTCAGTCTGGCTCTTGCGGATCTCGGACTCAGCTGCAACGGTCTGACCTCTGCCTACGCCAGTTACCTCAGGTACATGTCAGTCTCGAGTACATGTCACAAAAACGTGCACGCCGCTCTCAGGTACTCATCACTCTCAGTATTCATTGCTCTCAGATACACATCAATCTCAGTCACACATAACTGTCAGTACATGTCACTCAGGAACACATAACTGTCAGTACATGTCACTCAGGAACACATAACTGTCAGTACACGTCACTCAGGAACACATAACTGTCAGTACATGTCACTCAGGAACACATAACTGTCAGTACACGTCACTCAGGAACACATAACTGTCAGTACACGTCACTCAGGAACACATAACTGTCAGTACACGTCACTCAGGAACACATAACTGTCAGTACACGTCACTCAGGAACACATAACTGTCAGTACATGTCACTCAGGAACACATAACTGTCAGTACACGTCACTCAGGAACACATAACTGTCAGTACACGTCACTCAGGAACACATAACTGTCAGTACATGTCACTCAGGAACACATAACTGTCAGTACACATGAGTCTCAGGTACACATCACTCTCAGGTACACGTTGTTCTCAGGTGCACGTCATTCTCAGGTATCCTTTGCTCTCAGGTGCACGTCAGTATCAGGTACACAATGCTCTCAGGTACACGTCACTCTCACGAACATGTATCACAATTAGGTACACGTTACTCTCAGGTACACGTAACTGTCAGTACACGTGAGTCTCAGCTATCCATCACTCTCAGGTACATGTCAGTCTCAGTTACATGATGCTCTCAGTTACACGATGCTCTCAGGTACACATCACTTTCACGTCCATGCCACACTGAGGTACTCGTGACTCACAGGTACACGTTACAATAAGGTACACATCTCTCTCAGGTACATGTCAGTCTCAGTACACGTCACTCTCAGGTACACGTCGCTCTCAGGTACATGTCAGTCTCAAGTACACTTCGCTCTCAGGTACACGTCACAATCAGGTACACGTCTCTCTCAGGTACACGTCAGTCTCAAGTACACTTCGCTCTCAGGTACATGTTACCCTCAGGTACACATTGCACTCAGATACACATCACCCTCAGGTATCCACCGCTCTCAGGTACACGTTGCTCTCAGTTACATGACGCTCTCAGGTACACATATCACAATCAGGTACACGTCACTCTCACATCCACGTCACTCTCAGGTACACGTTGTTCTCAGGTACATGTGTCACAATTAGGTACACGTTACTTTCAGATACACGTCACAATCAGGTACATGTCTCTCTTAGGTACACATTGCTATCAGGTCCATGTCACTCTCAGATGCACATCACTCTCAGCTACACATTGTTCTCAGGTACATGTAACCCTCAGGTATCCATCACTCTCCGGTACACGTCAGTCTCAGTTACACACGTCACTCTCAGGTACACTTTGTTCTCAGGTACACATTGGTCTCAAGTACACGTCAACCTCAGCTATCCGTCGCTCTCAGGTACACGTCAGTCTCAGTTACACGTTGCTCTCAGGTACACATCGCCCTCAGGTATACATCACTCTCAGGTACACTTCGTTCTCAGGTACACATTGCTCTCAGGTACACATCACCCTCAGCTACACATTGCTCTCAGGTACACGTCACTCAGCTATACGTCACAATCAGGTACACATCACTCTCAGGTACACGTCACCCTCAGGTATACGTCAATCTTAGGTACACGTCAGTCTCAGGGACACATCAGTCTCTGGTACACGTCACTATCAGGTTCATACAATCAGGTACACGTCACTCTTAGGTACACGTCAGTCTCAGGTACACGTCACAATCAGGTACATGTCAGTCTCAGGTACATGTCACCCTCAGGTACACATCAGTCTCAGGTACACGTTACTCTCAGGTATATGTCACCCTCAGGTACACGTCACAATCAGGTACACATCACTTTCAGGTATAC
The DNA here is from genome assembly GCA_033459395.1 of Hemibagrus guttatus. Lineage (NCBI taxonomy): Eukaryota > Metazoa > Chordata > Actinopteri > Siluriformes > Bagridae > Hemibagrus > Hemibagrus guttatus. Next base: position 24,682,889 of record JAUCMX010000012.1, on the reverse strand, counting down.
GTCTCTTTGGTGCACGTTGGTCTCAAGTACATGTCAACCTCAGCTATCCATCGCTCTCAGGTACACGTCAGTCTCAGTTACACATTGCTCTCAGGTACACATCGCCCTCAGGTACACGTCACTCTCAGGTACACGTCACCCTCAGCTATCCGTCACTCTCAAGTACACGTCAGTCTCAGTTACACAACGCTCTCAGTTACACAACTCTCTCAGGTAGAACTCACTCTCATTTCCACATCACTCTGAGCTACTCATCTTCCTCAGGTACACATCACTCACAGGTACATGTCACGATCAGGTACACATCTCTCTCAGGTGCACATCAGTCTCAGGTACACGTCAGTCTCAGTACACGTCGCACTCAGGTACACATCACCCTAAGGTATCCGTCACTCTCAGGTACACGTCACTCTCAGTTACATGTATCACAATCAGGTACACATCACTCTCACGTCCATGTCACTCTGAGGTACACGTTGCTCTCAGGTACATGTCAGTCTCAGGTATACATCAGTCTCAGGTACATGTCACCCTCAGGTACACGTCACCTTCAGGTACACATCAGTCTCAGGTACGTCACCCTTGGGTATGTTAGTCACAGGTACATGTCACCCTCAGGTATGTGTCAGTCTCAGGTACATGTCACCATCAGGTACAAGTCACCTTCAGGTACACGTCAGTCTCAGGTACATGTCAACCTTAGGTATATGTCAATCGCAGGTACATGTTGCCCTCAGGTACACGTCAGTCTCAGGTACATGTCACCCTTAGGTATATGTCAGTCGCAGGTACATGTCACCCTCAGGTACACGTCACTCTTAGGTACACGTCAGTCTCAGGTTTACATCAATCTCAGGTACATGTCACCCTCAGGTATACGTCATTCTTAGGTACACGTCAGTCTCAGGTACACGTCACTCTCAGGTACACGTCAGTCTCATGTACATGTCACTCTCAGATACACGTTACCCTAAGGTACACGTCACTCTCAGGTACACGTCAGTCTCAGGTACATGTCAGTCTCAGGTACACATCACCCTCAGGTATACGTCAGTCTCAGGTACACGTCAGTCTCAGGTACACATCAGTCTCTGGTACACGTCACTATTAGGTACATACAATCAGGTACACGTTATTCTTAGGTACACGTCAGTCTCAGGTACACGTCACAATCAGGTACATGTCAGTCTCAGGTACATGTCACCCTCAGGTACATGTCAGTCTCAGGTACATGTCACCCTCAGGTACACGTCAGTCTCAGGTACACGTTACTCTCAGGTATACGTCACCCTCAGGTACACGTCACAATCAGGTACACATCATTTTCAGGTATACGTCTCTTTGGTACACGTCAGTCTCAGGTACACGTCACTCTCAAGTACAAGTCAGTCTCACATATACGTCAGTCTCAGGTACACGTCAGTTTCAGGTACTCATCACTCTCAGGTACATGTCACCCTCAGGTGCATGTCAGTGTCAGGTACATGTCACCCTTAGGTATATGTCAGTCGCAG
>JAUCMX010000012.1:24598875-24676375 GCA_033459395.1 Hemibagrus guttatus | reverse complement strand
GAGGAAGAGGAGGAAGAGATGGAGAGAGGGCTCATCAGGAGAGATGAAGGAACCGGTTTTAATTCTGTAATCTGATTTATTATCATTCATCTGCTGCCTTCGTGTCTGTCAGTAAACCAGGAAGTGAAAATATCAGGGACGTGAAGGAGGTATTTATTCCCATGCTGCCTTTAAGTCAATAAACACACACTGATTTATTAAAGCTGCATCTGTTCTTCTTTTTAAAAAAGTTTCTATTCAATTAAAAAAAAAATGTTTCCAAATTTCTGGTTATTTTTAGTTCTGTGCATATTATTATTATTATTATTATTATTATTATTATTATTATTATTATTATTATTATTATTAATTCAGTTTATTTGTATAGCACTTTTAACAATGGACAGCTTTATAGAAATACAGAAACATAGAAAAAAGTCTCAGGTAAAGTTTTAAGTTATTATTTTATCTCTAATGAGAAGCCTGGGGGGCGCAGTAGTGGTTAGCACGTTTGCCTCACACCTCCAGGGTTGGGGGTTTGATTCCCGCCTCCAACATGTGTGTGTGGAGTTTGCATGTTCTCCCCGTGCCTCGGTAGACAATGAATGAGAAGCCTGAGGTGACAGACTCAGAAAGGAACCTCATCTGGGTGACTATTATTCATTCATTCATTCATTGTCTACCGCTTATCCGATCTATTCTGGGGTCACGGGGAGCCTGTGCCTATCTCAGGCGTCACTGGGCATTCAAGGATACAACCTGGACGGAGTGCTAACCCATCACAGGGCACACACGTGTGCACACACACACGCAATCACACACTACGGACAATTTAGAGATGTTAATCAACCTACAATGCATGTCTTTGGACCGGAGGAGGAAACCGGAGTACGCGGAGGAAACCCCTGAGGCACGGGGAGAACATGCAAACTCCACACACACATGGCGGAGGCGGGAATCGAACCCCCAACCCTGGAGGTGTGAGGCAAACATGCTAACCACCAAGCCACCGCACCACCCGTAACTATTATTATTATTATTATTAATAATAATAATAATAATAATAATAATAATAATAATAATAATAATAATAATAATAATAATATGTGAGGTTATTCTAGTAAATATGCAACAGAAACAGATAATTAGCTAACAAGAATCACTAACCTCTGTTAGAACTTTCTGTGTTTTTATTAATTTATGAAAATCACACAGGAGATTAACTTCAGCTTTAAAGAAAGCAGCAGGAAATGAAAGCAGCTCCAGATTTCTCTCTGTTTCACGCTGAAGTGTTCAAATATAAAATGCTTTAATGAGACAGAAGAAGATCTAAATACCAAATAAACCTGACTGTGTGTGTACTCCAGCAGTTTGGGGTAAAAAAATCAGTTAATTGTTTATTAATGTGTGTATAATTAGCATTATTTCATTTTCTGGAAGGACAGTAGATGAGTTCCTGGAAGAGACGTTCCAAAAAATGTGAAGTTTGAAGCTTATTTTTACCTCAGCGCTTCTTTAAGTGCTTTAATCCTCGAGTCCTCTGATTAGCATCTGAACCCTGTGAGATTATTAGCGAGTGAACAGAGTTGCACTGTGTGTGGATTAGATCGGATCACACACACAATTCCTTACCAAACACACTGCTCGGTCACACACACAACTTTCACAACGGACTGGGTGAAAGTTCGCTTCATGTGTATTCACTGCTGTGTAGCTAGTTTTCTATGCTAGCTCTGGTCACTTGGAGGATTAGCCTGTTGAGTTGAGGTTTAGTTCAGCAGGTAGAATAAGATGAGTTTCTTCACTTAAGAGGAAATAAAATCACTGGTTCAGTGAACAGTTAGCATTAGCTAGCTAGCAGAAAGAAATGTCATGATCAATATATGAAATATATTGTTGTTGAAACGTTGTCGCTAATCAACATTGCTCATTGCTGTACTTATTTTTCAGCTTGATCCCGTTTCTGTGTCTTATTTATTATCTGTACATTACAAGGTTATAAATAATCTTTAATAAGGTCTACAAAGTCCACAGCGTTTCTTGTTCACAGTCAACTATAATTAGACTTTAGCTTGAAATGTAATCAGTAAAATATATTAAAAAACATTATTTTGGTGTTAAAAGTGTGAATATATTAAACACCTTGTGCTTACAGCGTCATCTATTACACAATACAAAAAAATCTACACTTTACACGTAGCATCATTATTGTAAAGGAACAGTAGAGAAACTCCGACCCTCAGGGTGTGAATTTTATTTTTTTCTTCTTCTATCTTCTTGTTCTTGCTCAGTTTATTTCTGTAAAGAGCAGAATATTGTGAAAGGACGAGTCGAGGTCATACTGCAGCAGATTAATCAGATTAATTATAATCCACTTTAATCCCAGAACAAATTTGATTAATTTGAAAAACTTTTGTCCATCCGATCTAAAATCTCTCTCTGTTAGCGGTGCATTTAGTCGTCTGTCCGTCGATGTCGTTCCTGTAACAGCACATACCCCGGGCTTTTATTCCTCTGATCAATCTAACACTGGGGTTTAACTGGAAACTCTGAAGATTTACTAAATATTCAAAACACCAGAACGCAGAGAATCTGCTGGAAAGTCTGGAAACAGACTTTTCTTCATTTGTTTGTCTTCATACTCGCTGGCGTGTTCTGTGGTCATGTGACTTTGTGAGTTACCCATCATGCACTGAGAATCGCATGCAGAGAGAGAGAGAGACAGTGTGTGTGTGTGTGTGTATGTGTGTGTGTGTTTGTGTGTGTAATACTCTGATTGACAGCCTACTCAGAGCTTTTGTCCCTGAATAATCTGCGTAATGTACAACACACACACACACACACACACACACACACACACACACACACACACGAGGCTGTGCTGTAGAGCTACACATTTCTACAATGGGTTTTGTACAGAAATGATTTTAATGGATTACAGAGTGTAATCTGGATTAGTTCATATTTACATAATAGTTCAATTAGAGAGCTCAGTTCTCTAATTTATTACAGAAAACAACATGTTTTTAAACTAAGCACTGAGCCACACACACACACACACACACACACACACACACACACACAGAGATAACCCCTAATTTAACACTGATGTAAACCTGATGTAGCCTTAATGCATTAACTAACTCCGTTTCCAATGTAACTCATAAAAATCTCTAAGGCAACACTAATGTAACTCTAATGTAACTCAAACGTAACTCTAATGTGAGTCCAATGCAACTCTAATGTAACTCAAATGTGAGTCTAATGTATCTCTAATGTAAATCTAAAGCAACTCGAATGTAACTAATGTAACTCCAATGCAACTCTAATGTAACACTAATGTAATTCTAATGCTAATCTAACGTAACTGTGACGTAACTCTAATGCAACTCTAATTTAAGTGTAATGTAACTCTAAAGCAACTCGAATGTAGTTCAAATCTAGTTATAATGTTGTAATCACTTAACACAGTGATTTTTAATTATTTCTGCATTATAGACTGAAGGGGCGCAACACATACAACATTCTTTTATTCTATCCTTCCTTCCTTCCATCCTTCCTTAATTCCTTCCTTGATCATCAGTAAGCGATTTTTCCTGGTCAGGCTTTGGAGCATTCAGAGCCTCTGAGGCTGGGACACACTCTGAATGAGACACCAGTCCATCACAGGGCAATACACACATATTCACACACACACACACCCATCACAGGGCAATACACACACTCTCTCACACACACACACAAACACACACACACACACACACAGAAATTCACAACTAGGTGCACTTCAGGAGAAACAAGTGAAACATAGACAGATGAAAAATACAACAATAAAAACAATTTAAACTAGAAAACTAATCTCTGCTTCAGGAAGCCAACATGGATTTTTTTTTCTGTATGAATTTTCCTTAGGTGTCCAGAGCTCTTCATTCAGATTGTTCACCTCATGACAGCACCCCCTGCTGGATTTCCCTGCTTAATGCAGCTCTTCTGGGGTTGGTTCAGCACCGCGGTGTGTTTAGGACAGTTAAACCGCCGCTCAGCGGAACCCACTGGTGCACATTTTCACTCTCTCTCTCAGGATCCTACAGATTTAGCTGCTGGGTGTTACACACACTGGGACCATGGGCTCTCATCCAAGAAGACCAGATAGGAAATACTGTAACTCTATAAAATACTACACAGCCCTCTTGAGGCTACAGTGTGGAATTACACCATGTTCCTGAGACACTCAACAAAGCCTGGTTGAAGAGTCATGAGCAGAAGGTGGTGCTGTTTATTCACACCAAATCACTGCATGGTGCAGATGATCCTGGGTTTGACAAATATCCAGAAAAAAAAAAACAGCAAGATGAGGGTGATTTGTGGCATGCTGGTCTGAGCAACACCATTGGTACATGTACTGGTGGATACTGGATCAAATCCTAGATGTAGTTCACAAAGGTTAAAGTCAAAGTGTCATGAGCTAGTTGTGCATCAGACTGAGCGTTGGTGATGATGGTGGGTGGAAAAAACCTGAAAACAACCATGGGTACTGGAGAAGCTCCTCCATAACCATTGGGATGTCCCCAACCCCCTCAGGTGGGCTCTCCTCACCAACCCACTACCAGAGTCAGAACCAGGCACAGATACACACCACCCACATAACCCAAACCAGTCCTGAACCACCACCAAATAATCAGCTTATCAAGAAGAATCATAACAACACTTAAAGGGAAATAAAAGAGTATCTGATGTTCTCCTTGCATAGAGGTAACTGCTCAACATCTTGATGTTGTTTATGTTTTCAAGAAAGGAACCATGAAGATCAAGATTTCAGATCACAGTTCAGGACCACCAAACTGCCACTGATGGATCCCTGAGTAAAGCTGTTAACCTTCACCTGCTAGCTTCTAACTATGGATAAAAGTGTGAGGCAAATGTAAATGAGTGTATATTTTATAGCTAACTGTGTAGAGATCGATGTCTGCAAACCCAGATACTGAATTAATTCCCTTTTGATTTCTCGTATTTGTGACCAGAGCATCTGATCTTCACTCATAAGGTGGCTCATAAAGATAGCAGATACACTGAAGCAGACTGACCAGATGCATTCACATTCACTAAGATTTTTATTTCTTTCTTTGTCAGTTCCTGTTTGAGCCACCTGTTTGTTTTATTGTCTTCAAAAATAATAAAATGTGGAACTCTTCCTTGTGGATACACAGTGTATGTGAAATCTGTGCATGTAAAACACTGTGTGTGTAAAATACAAATAAATAATCCTAATGAACATTTTACAATATTAAGTATCCAAAATAAAGGACTGAATAATTGATCGGTCTGGCTGTAATAACATCCATGTATCTATAATCAAATAATAGCTGAAGGCATCTAGTCCATGCACAGTGTAGACATTTTATCTTAGACTTAATGGAAGATTATAAAGCCTACACAGGAAGAAGTGACCCTGAACCTAACCCAGCTCAACCCTAACTCAACCCTAATACTAACTCAACCCTAATATTAACCCTAGCCCTACCTCAACCCTAACTTCTCCCTAACCCTAAACCTAACTCAGCCCTCACCCTGATTCATCCCTAACACTAAGTCAACCCTAAATCAACCTTAACCCTAAACCTAACTCAACCCTAATACTAACCCTAACCCTAGCTCATTCATTCATTGTCTACCACTTATCTGATCTACTCTCGGGTCACGGGGAACCTGTGCCTATCTCAGGCGTCGTTGGGCATCAAGGCAGGATATACCCTGGACGGAGTGCCAACCCATCGCAGGGCACACACATACACTCTCATTCACTCACACAATCACACACTACAGACAATTTAGAGATGCTAATCAACCTACAATGCATGTCTTTGGACCGGGGGAGGAAACCGGAGTACCCGGAGGAAACCCCCGAGGCACAGGGAGAACATGCAAACTCCACACACACATGGCGGAGGCAGGAATCGAACCCCCAACCCTGGAGGTGTGAGGCAAACGTGCTAACCACTAAGCCACCGTGCAAACCTTAACCTAAACTCAAGCCTAACACTAACTCAACCCTAATACTAACCCTAACTCATCCCTAACCCTACCTTAACCCTAACTCAAACTCAACTCTCACCCTAACTCATCCCTATCTTTAGCTCAACCCAATTCTATTATATAAGTACAGCAGCACTTTGGGTGAAACCTGGGCATGATCTGTTATTGGAGCATCCACTGCAACAGAATATGGGTCAAACATGCAGAAGCTCCAGGCATGGCATCCCATCAGGCAGCAGGAGAACACCTATAGCTCAACAAAGAAGGCATTGTTGAAGGTTTCTTTATAAATCCTGTCTCATTGAAACTAGACAGTTGAAGTCTGGAGAAGTCTGGAGACATTGTTCCAGGATGAGAAGAGCATTATAGGACACTAGCATACATACATCATGTGTTATCTCTCCTTTTCATCAGTTCTAATGACCAGACTTTTAGAAAGCTGGAACTTTTGAACATCCAAAGAACCCTTGAAGAAAACATTCTGCGTCCTCTAATGTCACAGGTGTAAGATTTGCTTTGTCTTTGTCTGTTGTGTTTGTTGTACTCTAGTGGAGATAATAAATATTAGCAGCACAGCTCTACTGAATAATTAGCACATTATTTAAAAGTTATTATCATTAAAGTCATGAAGCTCAGAGAATGTTCAGGGGAATTACGTGTTTTATCTTAAAAAAGTATAATGAATTATTTACTTTCCCATATATTTTACAATATATATACAACGAATTACCTTCAATAAATAAAAAAAATCATTAATAGTGAATGTACTTTTACACGATTTGTTTCTAAACGCTGATGGTGCTGCTGTTGTGTACTGTGATGATGTGAACACTAGGTGGAAGTGTCTCTACACTCTGCAATATCGTATCATGTATTTCAGTAGTTTATTTTTATTTTTTTTATTTCCGTTTGTATCCTGGATTTTTTGTCCATCACTTTCACACGTTTATATTGAGTGTTCGATGTACCGTAAATTATCCAGTTACATTAGAGAATATTATAGTAATAATTTATATATTTTTCAGTGCTATTGTTTATCTTTGAAAGTTGTTCTAGTGTTTAGCCTCCCCTGACAGATTAATCGTTTCATAACGCGACATTTTTATTTTAGTATTTTTAGCTTATTATTATTATTATTATTATTATTATTATTATTATTATTATTCATTCATTCATTGTCTACCGCTTATCCGATCTACTCTCGGGTCACGGGGAGCCTGTGCCTATCTCAGGCGTCATTGGGCATCAAGGCAGGATACACCCTGGACGGAGTGCCAACCCATCACAGGGCACACACACACACACACACACACACACTCATTCACTCACGCAATCACACACGCAATCACACACTACGGACAATTTAGAGATGCCAATCAACCTACAATGCATGTCTTTGGACTGGGGGAGGAAACCGGAGTACGCGGAGGAAACCCCCGAGGCACGGGGAGAACATGCAAACTCCACACACACACACGGCGGAGGCAGGAATCGAACCCCCAACCCTGGAGGTGTGAGGCAAACGTGCTAACCACTAAGCCACCGTGCCCCCCCCTTAATAATAATAATAATAATAATAATAATAATAATAATAATAATAATAATAATAAAAATTTAATAATAATAATAATAATAATAATAATAATAATAATAATATAAAATTATTATATTTATTAGCTTATTTTTATTTTCACAACCAGCGTGTGGTACTGTCCATCACTGTTATGGTGAATAGCTTGCTTATTTATTTATTTATTTATTTATTTATTTATTTATTTATTTATTTATTTATTTATTATTGTAATTACTCATCCTCCTTTAGTGTCAGCATCCATGTCTTTTTAATTTTAAGTCCTTTTATTTACTTTCTGTTCTGCAACGTCTTTTAAAATTACACATTTCTTTGTAAACAACAACAACAACAACAACAACAATAATAATAATAATAATAATAATAATAAATATCGGCATGCTTCTTTCTTTCTTTCTTTCTTTCTTTCTTCCTTTCTTTCCTACTGTTGATCCACATAACGCTTTCCTTTGATTTAATTTATCATATTTTGTTTATATTATTTACTAATTTAAGCGTTGATGTAAGAATATAATCAATGACCATTTTAATTGCACATGATTTTCAGATTTTATTTTTATAAATTTTTATTACATTTCTGTTTTATTTATTTATTTATTTATTTATTTATTTATTTATTTGTTTGTTTGTTTGTTTGTTCATTTATTTTGGCTTCTATTGTAAATCTCTTTCTCTCTCAAGAAGACACACACACACACACACACGCACGCACGTACCCATTGGGAAGGAGGTGATGCTTGAGAGCTCGTGTACTTCTCTTTCCACTTCTGATTGGTCATTCCTTTGAGAGAGAGAGAGGGAGAGAGAGAGAGAGAGAGAGAGAGAGAGAGAGAGAGAGAGAGAGAGAGAGAGTCGAAGAAAAAACGAAAACCATCTGAACACAAAGCTGTGAGTTCATTCGCGCTAATGGCAGCGCCGTGGTTTGTGGATCCGGAAAGGCGCACAGTCTGAGCGCGCAGCGGACGAGGGGAGGGGATAAAAAAAAAGAAAGAGAGAGAGAGAGAGAGAGAGAGAGAGAGAGAGAGAGAGAGAGAGAGAGAGAACGCCCGAGAGTCGTGATTAAGACGAAAAGATGGAAATGAAGCGGCGGATGAGCTGAAGGCTGCGCGTAAAGACAGAGGCTGAGAGAAACTCCGCGCTTCGGGGAGGAAAGAACAGAGAACCAGCAGGAGGAGAGATTTTTCTTCACTTTGAAACATGGAGGATTCCGGAGGTTCTTTCGGTCTGGCCAAATCAGCTGCTCAGAAACTTTCCGAGAGGACGAAGCAGCTCGGCGGGGCGGTGCACGACCCCGAGCGCCAGCGGAGGATTATCTTAGTGATCGTGTGCGTGGCGCTGCTCTTAGACAACATGCTGTACATGGTGATCGTGCCGATTATCCCAGACTACCTGGCTGACCTGGAGAGCGAAAATGAGGCAAAGACACACAGTAACACCTCCTCACCAAGCACCAAGGAGAACCTGGACGTAAAGATAGGGGTTCTTTTTGCCTCCAAAGCCATCGTCCAGCTCCTTGTGAACCCGTTATCGGGGACGTTTATTGACCGGGTGGGTTACGACATCCCACTCCTGATCGGGCTAACGGTCATGTTCTTGTCCACCAGCGTGTTTGCGTTTGCTGAGAACTATGCCACGTTGTTTGTGGCACGCAGCCTACAGGGTCTTGGTTCAGCATTCGCAGACACATCAGGCATCGCCATGATCGCTGACAAGTACACGGAGGAGGCGGAACGCAGTCGTGCACTCGGGATCGCCCTGGCGTTCATATCATTTGGCAGCCTCGTGGCACCACCATTCGGTGGAGTGCTGTATGAGTTCGCCGGGAAGCGTGTACCGTTCATCGTGTTGGCGTGCGTGTGTCTGGCTGATGGTTTAATGCTGCTCACTGTGATCAAGCCCTTCTCAGATCGGTCACGTGAGAACATGCCAGTCGGCACGCCCATCCACAGGCTCATGGTGGACCCGTACATCGCCGTGGTGGCAGGTGCACTTACGGTATGCAACGTGCCTTTGGCCTTCCTCGAGCCCACAGTGTCCAACTGGATGGAGACCACGATGCACGCCAGTAAATGGGAGATGGGCATGACGTGGCTGCCCTCCTTCTTCCCACATGTTCTGGGGGTATACATGACGGTCAAACTGGCAGCCAAGTACCCACACTTGCAGTGGTTCTACGGTGCTCTGGGCATGGTGATCATCGGCGCTAGCTCATGCACCGTTCCTGCCTGCAAGAACTTTGGACAGCTCATGATGCCACTGTGCGGTATCTGCTTCGGGATTGCGCTCGTCGACACGGCGCTGTTGCCCACACTGGCCTTCCTCGTCGACGTCCGTCATGTGTCTGTGTACGGCAGCGTGTACGCCATAGCAGACATCTCGTACTCTGTGGCCTACGCCATGGGGCCCATTGTGGCGGGCCAGATTGTCCATAATCTAGGGTTTGTCCAGCTAAATTTGGGTATGGGCCTGGTCAACATGCTGTACGCTCCCGCTCTGCTTGCACTGCGCAACGTCTGCCAGATGAAGCCGTCCTACTCTGAGCGGAACGTGCTGCTGGAGGAGGGTCCCACAGGACTCTATGACACCATCAAGATGGAGGAACGCAAGCTGAAAAGGAAAGGATTGAGCACCGCCAGCAACACCAACACTACAACCAGCGCTCTGCCCATCGAGGATGGCTTCGGCTCGAGATCATTCTCAGAGGAGGAGTCGTCAGGACCAGAGTACACTTAACATCGCACTCTTAAATACTCTAGAAAGGTTAGAGAAGGTGTAACAGAAGATTACTTACCATACGCTGTAAAACATATCAAATGATACAAGTTCCTAAAACATATTTACATTGTTTCTCATATATTTACTGGCTCTTGGAGGTATCTCTCAGATATCAACAAGAATATATGTTTTAGGAATTTATATCAATCTCATATTTTTGGTTCCGTAAATAAAATTTTTATATCTTTATCCATGTATTATTGGTACCATAGAAATCCTTGGAGAAAACATGTTCCTTGGGAGCTCTAAATAGTTCTTGGATTACATAAATGATGTTATTTTTTAGAAAGGTTTCTACACAGGATCCTTAACAGAAGACAAACTAACAAACATTTGGCCTTTTATAGCAGTGCCAAGAAAATATACATATTAATAAACCAAAAACTATACTTGGACAACATTTCTGACACCTTTATGGTTTAAAAGAATCGTAATATTTTATTTTGAATTAAAATGCCAACATGTCACTGATGTTCTGTGAAATAGACACTGTAAAAAGTCCCCATAGTGTGTTATTCATGGGGATTTTAGTCATTTTAGCATCACACAGGAGTTTATGTCCACACTGCTGCTCATACTGTGAAGTTTTCATGAAAAAAAGTGACCGCTATTAAATCATTAAATCGGTCTAAACGCATTAACATCACTGAGCTGCTTTCTCTTAAATGTATAGAAATGATATGTACAGAAAACAACACAACATATTTCACATATATATTTCCATATGAACAGAAATGGTAGCTTATTTTGATGTAAAAAAAAAGAAGAAAAACTGAGTGATTTTATTTGTTATACAAAATATACTTCAGCTTTAACAAAATGTCCACTTATTTAGTTGATCAGAATAAAAATGAAAGAATATCTTTTAAACATTGTACATATCTGTAAATCAGTGTATACTTTGGGGGTGTGTGAATATGTGGATATGATTTAAATATATATATATATATATATATATATATATATATATATGAGAGAGAGAGAGAGAGAGAGAGAGAGAGAGAGAGAGAGAGAGATAGATGGAACTGTTGAAAAATATGTAAAGACTATAAACTGTTAAAGTCAGAACAAAATGGAGTATTCTCAATTATGATGATAATTTTGATAATAAAAAAAACCCCTTGAAACTGCTGTCACTGTTTGTGTTGTCTGCTTTAACAAAGAAAAAAACACCAAACAAACAAACAAACAAACAAACAAATACACAATAAATAGTTTTTTTAATTAAATCATAATATGAATAAATGTTAATAAAGTGTTTTAATTAGCATTTTATTCATATCACAATTTTTGGAATTATTTATAGATATATTAATATATATTTATATATCTTTCTCTTCTAATATATAGATTCTAATTCAGTAAAGTAATGTTAAAAGTTTATAATATTTAATTAATCAAGTTCCTTTTAGTCAGATTAGATAGCTAGCTCGTGTGAAGCTAACTGAAACTGATTCATTGCGTTAATATGAAAATTATTATTAGATTTAAATATTATTAATATGAATTTATGAGATTTTTCATGGAATGTTTAACATGTAAAGGTTGCTGTAATTTTGTTAAAAAGGAGGACTTTATTTAGTCAGGGACAGTTAGCCATTTTTCTTCATGTCTTCGCTAACACACTGATCACCTCAGAGTGGCTCGGAAAAGTCAGTCAGAACTGACCAATCAGAAAGCGCCAGAACTCCCTCCATCGTATTCACTAGCCAATGACAACGCCTCCGATGAGCCAAGGGGCGTGGTTTCGGACGAACGCCTGACGGGCGAAGAGAAAAAAAAAAAGTAACGGTTCCGCGCGGAAAGAAGGAGCGCGAGGAAGAAGGACTGACGGGAAGGAGCGCGCGCACGGGAACTTCCCATCCACTCCACAGGTACTTCATTTAAAAGGAAAAAATAAATAAATATATAAATGAAAAATAAATATATATTTAGCAAATATCACACTACCGAAATAACGAGCGTGTCTAAAAAATATTATAGAAAATTATGCGACGTCAAATGGAGGCTTTGGATGATTTTCTCTGAGAGTAAAAAAAATAAATAAAAGAAAAATTTTATAGAATTAAAAAACACGTTTTTTATTCTAATAATAATAATCATAATTATTATTATTTTTAAATATCCACTGTTATAGATTAGTTTGCGTGTTTTGCATGTTGCATATTTTTGGACATGGTGTAAATATACATATATTTCATTGTTATTATTATTATTATTATTTAAAAGAAGTGTTTTAATAGATATGAAAGGGTTTGGTGCAGCTCTGGGAATGTTCTGAATATTAGTAATAATAATACCTATACTCTGATTTCAGACTCATTCTCATGTCCCCAATGCCGTTACCTTTGCACATCGCTTCATTTTCCGCACTAACGCATCCTCTGTAACGCACATCCCAGCTCAGGTTTCAGTCCAGCCTGAAAACCCAAACACATCGCACAACACCGGAAACAGCGGATATTAACCATCAGACCATTTCAGAATGAATCTTAAGCTAAATAAAATAAATAAAGCATCATTAGTCGAAAAATACTTGCAACATGCGTGTGTACACAGATGTGTGCAGATGTTTGCACACCCCCAGCTCTCAGGATGCTCATTTTTCCTCATCTTTCGCTTTGCCTTAACTTTAACTGCACTGTTTTATATCTTTATCACCTATTTTTCATTTTTATTCTGATTTCTTTTTATTAATTGTTACTCATACACACCTGACTGAGCATGCCTGCACCAATATTTCTGTTACTCAGGTATATGTGTATATCTGTGTATATATATATATATATACACACTATTTTTTTTTTTTACTAATAATTATTTCCATAGTCTTTAATTGATGTTTTTAGCTTACTTGTAATTATTACTTGTCCCTTCATTGTCGCGAGCAGTTAAAACAAATGATGTGACATGAAATTAACAGTAAAACAAACAGTATTGATTTATGAAGGAGATGAAAAGAATGATAAATGTTTAAAGACACTCCTGATATGGTGTGTGTGTGTGTGTGTGTGTGTGTGTGTGTGTGTGTGTGTGTGTGTTGTCAAGACCATCCGATCAGCCTCTGGATCATTCTGCGAAGATGCCTGTGCTGGAGCGAGAACCATCCAGAGACAGCCATGTAAGCATAATAATCATCATCATCATCATCATCATCATCATCATCATCATCAATCACTGTAGTGTATAAACACTTCCTTTCTGCCTTACTCTATGTGATTTCTTTATTATTTAGCTTTTTTTTTTTTTTTATCTTATTTTTGTCCTGTTTTGGTTACATCTGCTGAGGTGACCACGAGGTGCACTGATGTAAAGTGTTATATTTGGAAGCCACACAATAAAAAAGTTAATAAATGATCCTCAGAAAATAAAAAAAACCTTGCTCTGTTTCAATGACTCGGCGACGTCACTTCACTGCTCGGAAGTGTGTTTAACCTTCAGCTCACACAAAAGAAGGACCAGCAACAGGCAGTGGGATTAAAACCAGCAAAATAACACAAACAAATCAGATCCTAATATTTTATCATCTTCATTATTTCAAAGTCTGTTGAGATCTGGACTGTGATTGGTCAGAAGGTGTTGATTAATTTTCTAAACAGGAGTCTCCAGTGTCAGCGCTTTTTTTGTGTGTGTGTGTGTTGTATGTAGGAAGGAGTCTCCAGTGTGTGTGTGTGTGTGTGTGTGTGTGTGTGTGTGTTTTGGGGTTGTGTGGTGTATGTGTGTGTGTATGTGGAAGGAGTCTCCAGGGGTGTGTTGTGTATAATGTGTATGTGTGTGTGTGTGTTTTGGGTTTGTGTGTGTGTGTTATATGTGGAAGGAGTCTGTGTGTGTGTGTGTTTTTGTGGGGGGTGTGTGTGTGTGTGTGTGTGTGTGTGTGTGTGTGTGTATGTGTGTGATCTGTGAAAGGAGTCTTTCCCGTGTCAGTGCTTTTTTGTGTGTGTGTGTTGTATGTGGAAGGAGTCTCCAGTTTGGGGGTGTGTGTGTGTGTGTGTGTGTGTGTGTGTGTGTGTGTGTGATCTGTGAAAGGAGTCTTTCCCGTGTCAGGGGGGTGGTTTTGTGTGTGTGTGTGTGTGTTGTATGTGGAAGGAGTCTCCAGGGGGGTGTGTGTGTGTGTGTGTGTGATCCGTGGAAGGAGTCTCCAGTGTCAGTGCTGTGTGTGTGTGTTGTATGTGGAAGGAGTCTCCAGTGTGTGTGTGTGTGTGTGTGTGTGTGTGTGTGTGTGTGTGTGTGATCTGTGGAAGGAGTCTCCAGTGTCAGCGCTGTGTGTGTGTGTATGTGGAGTAGTGTGTGTGTGTGTGTGTGTGTGTGTGTGTGTGTGTGTTGTGTGTGACTGTGAAAGGAGTCTCCAGTGTCAGGGGCTTTTTGTAAATTCCAAGTGTGTGTGTGTGTGTGTGTGTGTGTGTGTGTGTGTGTGTGTGTGATCTGTGAAGGAGTCTTTCCCGTGTTAGTGTGTGTGTGTGTGTGTGTGTGTGTGTGTGTGTTGTATGTGGAAGGAGTCTCCAGTGTGGTGTGTGTGTGTGTGTGTGTGTGTGTGTGATCCGTGGAAGGAGTCTTTCCCGTGTGTGTGTGTGTGTGTGTTGTATGTGGAAGGAGTCTCCAGTGTGTGTGTGTGTGTGTGTGTGTGTGTGTGTGTGTGTGTGTGTGTGATATGTGGAAGGAGTCTCCAGTGTCAGCGCTGCGTGTGTGTGTGTTGTTGTGGAAGTAGTCTCCAGTGTGTGTGTGTGTGTGTGTGTGTGTGTGTGTGTGTGTGTGTGTGTGATATGTGGAAGGAGTCTCCAGTGTGTGTGTGTGTGTGTGTGTGTGTGTGTGTGTGTGTGTGTGTTATATGTGGAAGGAGTCTCCAGTGTGGTGTGTGTGTGTGTGTGTGTGTGTGTGTGTGTGTGATATGTGGAAGGAGTCTCCAGTGTCAGCGCTGTGTGTGTGTGTGTGTGTGTGTGTGTGTGTGTGTTGATATGTGGAAGGAGTCTCCAGTGTCAGGTGTGTTGTGTGTGTGTGTGTGTGTGTGTGTGTGTGTGATTGTGAAGGAGTTCCAGTGTGTGTGTGTGTGTGTGTGAAGGAGTCTCCAGTGTGTGTGTATATGTGGTGTGTTGTGTGTGTGTGTGTGTGTGATATGTGGAAGGAGTCTCCAGTGTCAGCGCTGTGTATAAAGTGTGTGTGTGTGTGTGTGTGGTGTGTGTGTGTGTGTTATATGTGGAAGGAGTCCCCAAAGTGTCAGCGCTGTGTATCAGTGTGTGTGTGTGTGTGTGTGTGTGTGTGTGTGTGATATGTGGAAGGAGTCTCCAGTGTCAGCGCTGTGTATAAAGTGTGTGTGTGTGTGTGTGTGTTGTGTTGTGTGGTGTGTATGTGTGTGTGTGTGTGCGTGTGTGTGTGTGTGTGTGTGTGTGTGTGTATGCGTCAGACGAGAAGCTGGAAGTTTTTTCAGGACAGAGGAGTTTACACTTCTCGGCAGTTTGTTGATTTTTTTGTCTTGTTAACTTAGAGAGAGAGAATCCCGAGCAGCCGGTGAGCGGGAGACTGTTTATAGCTGCTGTAATGTAAGCGACAACAGGAACTTGCTTCCGGAATGTTCCACAACATTAAAAATCACTGAAATATGATCGACGCACTGCTGTAGTTTTAGAGGAATAAAAAATTTTGGGATTTTAAAGTAAATAAAAGTCAGCTTTGGTTACAGTAACATTGGGTTTCAGTTATTAGCTGGATCATTGCTCTGCTTTACATTTACCATGAAAATAACATTTTGTCAGATTTCTGATGATTTCTGAACTAAATTCTGCTCGTGAAGTTTCCATTCTCGATCCTTCAGCTCTCTCGGGACGCGGATAACAAACTCACTTCAGCTGACTGAGTAATGGACCGGCTCTAAACCTGGCGTCCGAGATTCTCCCAAGAGGCGAGAGGCCAGGGCAAGTTAATGAGGGTGTGTTAAAAACAGTACTGAAACAGTGTGTGTGTGTGTGTGTGTGTGTGTGTGTGTTGTGTCCGTCACTGGTCTTGCAGGAAGATATTCATGTTGTTATAACAGATATATAACATGATATTAACATGACAGATGTGTAAAATAGCCCTTTACAGATGTTCATGGGGTAAAATAAAAAACAACAACATTTAATTTCCCATGCAAGTGTGAACAATTATATGGTTATATATCATTATGAAAACCTAAATGTAAATACACTCAGAATGAGAGTCACCGTTTTTATTCTGGTCCGTCTGGGAAAATAAATGTCATGTATCTGTGTCACTTTACACATTAAACAACGTTCAGCGTACAGGATTCATGCCAGTGCTACAAAACAAGTGGATTTGACTGTATCCCATTTTCTTATTCTCATATATTTCTGTGTGTTGTTTGGCAGATGTCCTTCTTTAGAGTGACTTACATACATTATCTTATTCTCACATATTATTTCATATAGCTGAGCAGCTGAGGGTCACGGGCCCAGGGGTAGCAGCCTGGCAGGGGTGGGATTTAAAACACACCACTCCCACTATACCATATAAGCACTGGGACAGTTGCAGTAAAAGAAATGGAGATTACATTGACACACTTTTCTGTCCCCTTACAGTATTTCCAATTAACAAAATAAACAGAGGTTTTCATTTCGCTCACCTTCATCGATTCGATCAAAACCTCTCTCTCTCTCTCACACCGTAATGTTTACATTTTATTTGCACGAATTCAACCGCTGCTATTTTTGCACACTTCATACTGTCATGCTGCTCTATATATATATATATATATGTAGGCTTCCAGGGGGGCACGGTGGCTTAGTGGTTAGCATGTTTGCCTCACACCTCCAGGGTTGGGGGTTCGATTCCCGCCTCCGCCATGTGTGTGGAGTTTGCATGTTCTCCCCGTACCTTGGGGGTTTCCTCCGGGTACTCCGGTTTCCTCCCCTGGTCTAAAGACATGCGTGGTAGGTTGATTGGCATCTCTAAATTGTCCGTAGTGTGTGATTGTTTGAGTGAATGCAAAGGGTGTGTGTGTGTGCCCTGTGATGGGTTGGCACTCCGTCCAGGGTGTATCCTGCCTTGATGCCCAATGACGCCTGAGATATGCACAGGCTCCCCCTGACCCGAGTGTAGATCGGATAAGCGGTAGACAATGAATGAATGAAAGAATGTATGTTTCCAAACATACATGTTATTAGATAGCACTGGTTTTACAGTTTCTCGAGTTTTGCACATTCCATTTTGTTCTGTTGCACACATTTTTCAGTGCTATGTGTCCTGTACTGTCTTGTGTTGTCTTTTGTACTTCCTGTCTCTGCACTGTCTTCATCTTGCACTGGTTGCACAGGTTGAACTTTATGTAGCTAGGACAAACTCTCTGTCCGCAGCTCTGTGTTGTTGTGTTGTTTTGTAGTTATATGTTGCATGCTGTCTGTGTAGCGCCAGTGTCCTGGAGAACCGTTGTCTCATTTCACTGTGTAATGCGTCAGCCCTATGTGGTTGAAATGACAATAAAAGCTTCTTGACTTGACCATAATGGAGTGAAGTGGTGGTTCAGCTTTGGGCTACTGATAGGAAGGAAGATTGTGAGTTTGAATCCCAGGACCACTAAAAGCTGCCACTGCTGGGCGCTTAATCTTTATAGATCCTTCTTAACTCGCACTGTTGTCCAGTCTGATGATGGAACATTAATGGACTTATGGGACATTTACAATCAAATAAATGAATGATGTTCTGTCTGTGAGTCTGATATGAAACGAGTCTGTCGGCTTTCCGTGCATTTAGACGTGTGTTTTTCCCTCCAATGGAGAACCTTACACAGAGTTTTATTGGTTAAAGATGAACTCTGAGCTGCTTTTTAGATGATTCAAACACTTGGAGCATCTCAGAGAGCAGAAATGGGTTTGAGATCAACATTTACTTTAAAGATACAAAAACAAACTTTTTTTTTGTTCTTTTTTAAAACTTTTCTATGAATATATCGCCACTAATAGGCTACAAACAGATATCCTTCTGAAACACTACAAAATCTTAAAGTCCTGAGTGTCTAGTGAACATTTTGTCCTCAAAGTTGATGTGTTAGAAGCAGGAAAAATGGACAAGTTGTAAGGATTTGAGCGAGTTTGATGAAGGGCCAGATTGTGATGGCTAGACCACTGGATCAGAACATCTCCAAAACTGCAGCTCTTGTGGGGTGTTCCCGGTCTGCAGTGGTCAGTATCTATCAAAAGTGGTCCAAGGAAGGAACAGTGGTGAACCGGAGACAGGGTCATGGGTGGCCAAGGCTCATTGAGGGCCGTGGGGAGAGAAGGCTGGCCCGTGTGGTCCGATCCAACAGATGAGCTACTGTTGCTCAAATTGCTGAAGAAGTTAATGCTGGTTCTGATAGAAAGGTATAAGAATACACAGTGCAGGACGGGTCAGGGCTGTTTTGGCAGCAAAAGGGGGACCGACACAATATTAGACAAGTGGTCATAATGTTTTTTTTGTTTGTTTTATTTGGGACATTTTTACATTGTCACATCAGTCAAGGGTCACATTAAAGCATCTCTGTATACTTATTCCAAAAAACCCGACATTTATGAGCAACACGTTTCTTGTGTAATGTGTAAGGCATCTTGCATGATGACTGATCTAATTGCTCTTCATTTCCATATCAGATATTCATTATCAATTAACAGTCTAGACTGCATCATATTTGTATAATTGGGTTTCCTTTAGGGGCTACCCACACTACCTGTCCCAGACCTGCAGCAAACCCTGACTTCCTACCTGAGGTGTGTGAAACATCTCGTCCCTGAGGCCCAGTTTCAGAAAACCAAAGCCATGGTAGAGAAGTTCGGCAAACCAGGAGGAACAGGAGAGATGCTCCAGAAAAAACTGCTGGAAAGAAGAGAAAAGCCCAAATGAACTGGGTAGGGAATACAGAATACTACACACACACACACACACACACACAAAAACCCATCAAATACAGTATAATTGTGTATGTACTGGATTGTGTACAGTAGCCTAGAATTGCAGAACACAATAACCAATCCAAAAACACAAGGAGAATCAGACAGAGTGGAAAAGCTAGGTGTAGTGTGTGAATGGAATTCTTCCCTCTGATTGGATGAAACATCTGTCACTCAGGATATACAGGAAGTAGGAAATTGTGTATCTAACTTTATTTCTTGTACATGTGTGGAGTTCTGCCTTCACTTTAAACCATTTTTCCCCGATAGTGCAACTTTAAATCTTTTAAAGAAAATAACAAACATATATATTTATCTTTATAAGAAAATGGAGTTCATTCAGCGCTACTTTGAGGAAGGACGTTGGCGGAACTCAGAGTCGCCTCTGAGTGGACACTCTTCTGGGTGGTTCTGAAGTCTTCTGCAATTACCTATATTTACCAAACACTTTGCTAAATTGTAAGAAAGAAAATAATGAAACTCCTTCAGGCTTGAATGAGAAGAAGCAAACCAGCTTTATTGGCACTCAAAAACACAGCTTCAAATTCATACGGCGTGATTTTGGATATACTGATAGCGTATCATGGCGTAAAGATTAGTTTGCGATCTCTAAAAACACACCTGAAGAACGCAGGAATGTTGGGAAGACCAAACTATTCCAGATTAAAGGATGTAAGGAGCGCTATAAGAGCAGAGCTGTGTTCATACACACACCAATCCACTTTCTACTGCTGCAGCCTGCTGGACTTCCTGTATATCCTGAGTGACACATGTCTCGTCCAATCAGAGGGAAGAATTCCATTCACACACTATACCGAACTTTTCCAAATCATAAGATTTGTTATTGTGTTTTGCACATCTCGGCCAGCGTAATTCTGAAGCAACGTTCTTCAGTTCTTCTCTCTGGTGGAGCTCTTGAAGAAGATAACAGAAAAGGTTCATCAGAGTCTGATCTCACTAATGCTCCTCAACGTCAGAATCTGATCTCACTAATGCTCCTCAACATCAGAGTCTGATCTCACTAATGCTCCTCAACATCAGAGTCTGATCTCACTAATGCTCCTCAACATCAGAGTCTGATCTCACTAATGCTCCTCAACATCAAATCTGATCTCACTAATGCTCCTCAACATCAAATCTGATCTCACTAATTCCCTCCCTCAACATCAGAGTCTGATCTCACTAATGCTCCTCAACATCAGAATCTGATCTCACTAATGCTCCTCAACATCAGAGTATGATCTCACTAATGCTCCTCAACATCAGAGTATGATCTCACTAACGCTCCTCAACATCAAATCTGATCTCACTAATGCTCCTCAACATCAGAATCTGATCTAACTAATGCTCCTCAAAATCAGAGTATGATCTCACTAATGCTCCTCAACATCAGAATCTGATCTCACTAATGCTCCTCAACATCAGAGTATGATCTCACTAATGCTCCTCAACATCAGTCTGATCTCACTAATGCTCCTCAACATCAGAATCTGATCTCAGTAATTCCCCTAACAATTTTCCCAACATCAGAATCTGATCTCACTAATGCTCCTCAACATCAGAATCTGATCTCACTAACGCTCCTCAACATCAGAGTATGGTCTCACTAATGCTCCTCAACATCAGAGTCTGATCTCACTAATGCTCCTCAACATCAGAATCTGATCTCACTAATGCCCCCTCAACATTTATAGTAAAAAAGGGTCTCACTAATGCTCCTCAACATCAGAATCTGATCTCACTAATGCTCCTCAACATCAGAATCTGATCTAACTAATGCTCCTCAAAATCAGAGTATGGTCTCACTAATTCTCATCAACATCAGAATCTGATCTCACTAATGCTCCTCAACATCAGAGTATGATCTCACTAACACTCCTCAACATCAGAATCTGACCTCACTAATGCTCCTCAACATCAGAATCTGATCTAACTAATGCTCCTCAAAATCAGAATATGATCTCACTAATGCTCCTCCACATCAGAATCTGATCTCACTAATGCTCCTCAACATCAGAGTCTGATCTCACTAACGCTCCTCAACATCAGAGTCTGACCTAACTAATGCTCCTCAACATCAGAATCTGATCTCACTAATGCTCCTCAACATCAGAATCTGATCTCACTAATGTTCCTCAACATTCCAAGAAAAAATCTGATCTCACTAATGCTCCACAACATCAGAGCCTGATCTCACTAATGCTCCTCAACATCAGAATCTGATCTCACTAATGCTCCTCAACATCAGAATCTGATCTAACTAATGCTCCTCAACATCAGAGTATGGTCTCACTAATTCTCATCAACATCAGGATCTGATCTCACTAATGCTCCTCAACATCAGAGTCTGATCTGACTAACACTCCTCAACATCAGAGTCTGACCTCACTAATGCTCCTCAACATCAGAGTCTGGTCTCACTAATGCTCCTCAACATCAGAATCTGATCTCACTAATGCTTCTCCACATCAGAATCTGATCTCACTAATGCTCCTCAACATCAGAGTCTGATCTCACTAACGCTCCTCAACATCAGAGTCTGACCTAACTAATGCTCCTCAACATCAGAATCTGATCTCACTAATGCTCCTCTACATCAGAGTCTGATCTCACTAATGCTCCTCTACATCAGAGTCTGATCTCACTAATGCTCCTCTACATCAGAGTCTGATCTCACTGATGCTCCTGTGTTCTATAAGCACATAGAGGGGTGATGGCCTGTAGACGGTACACATACTGATGGGAAGCAATGAGCTCTGCTTTATTTCTTCATCTTTGTACACGTTTAAGGAGAGCTCGTGTATATGACAGGATGACATGAGAGTAAATGGGAACAATTCGAAGGAGGAGCTAAATTTGTCAGCAGGGAACTGAAGAAACATTGGACCATACGTGCTATACAGCAATCTTTCAAATTTGGATTTGTTTCTCCTTTACAGCTTCAAACAAACGAATTTGCACTTTAAATGTGTCTTATTGCTGAACATACAGAAAATTTATGTCTAACGTTTACTTCTTTGGTATTGCACTGCAGCTACAAGGCTAACGTAGACTAGGCCTACTAGAGTCTAGAGTCTGTGTAAAGCACGTAACAGTGTAATGCCATTTCTGCAGTTCCACCTGCGGACCTTCAGAGGGAACCTTCAGAGGGAACTTTTGGGTCACGAGGCCACTTCCAGCCCAGTTTAGCATTTAGCCGGTGCTTTAGCATAGACACATTGTGAAGTATTGTTTTTTCCGACAGCATACCATGCCTTGTATTGTTCTTAGTTATTGTTTCCACGTATATGACCTTCTGCTTTCTTTTATTGGATTTTCTTGTTTGCGATTGTGTTTCGGATTTGTTTGCATCGCTGATTAATCTCCAGGTTTCTGGATTTTTCCCTGATGTTTTGGATTGTTTGTTGTTTCCTTCTATTAAAACTCCGCACATGGATTCGGCTACCTCTGTTTCTGATTCCACTTATGCTATATTTATTCTCCACATAACATTTATGAAATATAATGTAAATGAGTCTCTTAATCTTAAGGCTCTATAAGAACAGATTTTGTTTTTTGTCGGCTGTGTTCTGGTGTTGTGTTTAACACACCTGTTTTTGACCACTTTACATGGGACTGTCCGGTACTTTCCAAGCAGCTGAGTAGCATATCAGCATCAGCATCACTGACATCAGCATCACTACAGAGCTCATTACAAGTTTCCCAGTTTCCCATGCATTGCATATACACTGATCAGGCATAACATTATGACCACCTGCCTAATATTGTGTTGGTACCCCTCTTTGCTGCCAAAACAGGCTGTGTATTCTGACACCTTTCTATCAGAACCAGCATTAACTTCTTCAGCAATTTGAGCAACAGTAGCTCGTCTGTTGGATCGGCCAGCCTTCACTCTCCACGTGCATCAATGAGCCTTGACCGCCCATGACCCTGTCACCGGTTCACCACTGTTCCTTCCTTGGACCACTTTTGATAGATACTGACCACTGCAGACCGGGAACACCCCACAAGAGCTGCAGTTTTGGAGATGCTCTGATCCAGTGGTCTAGCCATCACAGTCTGGCCCTTCATCAATCTCACTCAAATCCTTACACTTGTCCATTTTTCCTGCTTCTAACACATCAACTTTGAGGACAAAATGTTCACTTGCTGCCGAATATATCCCACCCACTAACAGGTGCCATGATGAGGAGATCATCAGTCTTATTCACTTCACCTGTCACTGCTCATAATGTTATGGCTGATCGGTGTATGTGTGTAACTGTGTGTAACCAAAAACTACACTGACCTGTTAGTTCCTCAGGATCTCTTGGCTGCTGTTGAAAAAAGGAGATTATCAACATTTACATCACTTCCTGTCCAGTGTCACCCAGATGAGGATGAGGCTGGTTCCTCTCGAGGTTTCTTCCTCACATCATCTCAGGGAGTTTTTCCTCACCACCGTCACCTCAGGCTTCTCATTAGGGATAAATATTAGAGATAAATAATCACTTTAAGCATTACTTCTATACTTCTGTAAAGCTGCTTTGAGACAATGTGCATTGTTAAAAGCACTATACAAATAAACTGAATTAAATTGAACTGAACTGAATTGACTTAACTGCTTTGTATGATTCAGGTTTATGACTACTGGCTAGAGGACATGTACCTGAACAACAGACTCGCACTTCCTGTTAACTCCAGTCCCGTCCTGGTGTTTCCCAGACAGGACTTCAGAGACAGAGATGACTCCCTCAGGTATCCTGCTAACAGACATTTATTCATTCAATCCATTCAATTATACTGTTACAGTAGCAACAATTTCACACCAAGCCCCGTGAATCAGCTGTTGCTATAGAAACAATATAGTACAAGAACAAGCATGTTAATTGTCAGAGCTGCTGTTATAGAAAAGTAATCAACACTTGATGACCAGTCAGATTCCAGCACTGGACCCAGATGTGGGTCATGACAGAGTTGATGATTTTATAGCTGTGTTTCTGAAATAAAACCATTTCCTGCTTTTGGTCTCTGCTGATGAACGATAAAACTCCCAGGAATTATTTTATTTCACTGAAGCAGAATAATGCAGGGCTCTCAACACACACTGCCTCAGGGAGTGAGAGAGAGAGAGAGAGAGAGAGAGAGAGAGAGAGAGAGAGAGAGAGACAGAGAGAGAGACAGAGAGAGAGAGAGACAGAGAGAGAGACAGAGAGAGAGAGATGGAGGAAGGAATAAAAGCAATAGAAGACGATAGAGATGTGCATGAACTCTGTGTGAATATAAGAAGCAGTAAATGAGAGCATAGAGTTGTGTTGCAGATTGTGTGTGTGTGTGCGTGTGTGTGTGTGTGTGTGTGTGTGTGTGTGTGTGTGTGTGAAGAGAAAGCAGCAGTAAGGAACACAACATCTCTTCTCTCTAATCTATACATCTTCAGTAATGTAATCATATTACTGTCTCATTTCTGAGCCACAACAGACACTAACTCTGTGTGTGTGTGTGTGTGTGTGTGTGCTTGTGTGTGTGGGTGTATGTATGAAACATGATCAGCTTGTGTAGGCTTGGCCTCTGTGACTGTTATCGTGAAGGAGGCGGGGCCTCTGTGTCTATTGTAGCAAAGGAGGCGAGGCTCTATCACTGTTATAGTGAAAGAGGTGTGGCCTCTTTGTTTATTGTAGTGAAGGAGGCGTGGCCTCTGTGTCTATTGTAGTGAACGAGTTGTGGCCTCTGTGTCTATTATAGTCAAGGTGGCTTAGCATCTATGACTATTATAGTGAAGGAAGTGTGGCCTCTGACAGTTATAGTGAAGGAGGTGTGGCCTCTTTGTGTCTATTATTGTGAAAGAGGCGTGGCCTCTATGTTTAATAGCAAGTTTGTGTCTATTAAAGTGAAAAAGGTGTGTCCTTTTTTACTATTACGGTGAATTGTGGCCTCTGTGTTTGTTACGATGAACGTGGTGTCGTCTCTTTGTCTAATAGTGAAAGAGGTGTGGCCTCTGTATATGTTACAGTGAAGGAGGCGTGGCCATTGTACCTGACGATCTCCTCTTCTACTTACAGATTTGCTGCTCGTCTCATTTCAGGAGTGATGGAGTATAAAACCATGCTGGACAGGTACGCCGTTACTCACCTGTGCCAATGCGAATCTCCTGACACAATCAATAAGATACAGATTTAAATGGCCGGTGTTTTTGAAGTAAAGCTGAAACACTGACAGAAAGGTTTACAGACAGCCTGCATGATGATGACACTATTTGAGAAGGCGTGTGTGTGAGTTTAATATTCTCTACATGTTGATGTGGTTGATCAGGAGGACTCTACCGCTGGATTGTGTTCGAGGTCAGGAGGCCAGCGGTGAGCTGTGTATGGAGCAGTATTACCGATTCTTCACATCGTACAGACGACCTGGACTGAAAAAAGACTCTCTCATCACACAGAGTAGCACAGGAGCCGAGAAAACTCCTGAACTCGGACACGTCATAGTGGCCTACAACAACCAGGTCATTATTATCATTATTATTATTATTATTATTATTATTATTATTATTATTATTATTACTTGTCAATCTAGCCATGGGGGTCACAGTCCAGTGACTTCTGTGCCGGTCCCAAGCCCGGATAAATAGAGAGGGTTGCGTCAGGAAGGGCATCCGGCGTAAAACATTGCCAAATTTAACCATGCGAATCGTCAGTACGAATTTCATACCGGATCGGTCGAGGCCCGGGTTAACAACGACCGCCATCGGCGCCGTTGACCTACAGGGCGCCGGTGGAAATTGGGCTACTGTTGGTCGAAGAAGTAGAGGAGGGAGGAGAGTGCGCAGACAGAGAGAGAAGAGGAAAGGTAAGAGTGTAGGACTGAGAATAGGAACTCTGAATGTTGGTACTATGACAGGGAAAGGTAGAGAGCTGGCTGATGTGATGGAGAGAAGGAAGGTGGATATACTGTGTGTACAGGAGACCAGGTGGAAGGGTAGCAAGGCTCGTAGTATAGGAGCAGGATTCAAGCTGTTTTATTATGGTGTGGATAGTAAGAGAAATGGGGTAGGTGTGGTCCTGAAGGAGGAGTTTGTGAGGAATGTTCTGGAGGTGAAGAGAGTGTCAGACAGGGTGATGAGTCTGAAGTTAGAGATTGAAGGGGTGATGTTGAATGTTGTTAGTGGTTATGCCCCACAGGTAGGTTGTGAGTTAGAGGAGAAAGAGAGATTCTGGAGTGAATTAGATGAGGTGATGGAGAGTATTCCCACGGGTGAGAGAGTGGTGATAGGAGCGGATTTTAATGGACATGTTGGCGAGGGGAACACAGGTGATGAGGAGGTGATGGGCAAGTTTGGAGTTAAGGAAAGGAACCTGGAAGGACAGATGGTAGTGGACTTTGCTAAGAGGATGGACATGGGTGTGGTTAACACTTATTTTCAGAAGAGGGAGGAGCATAGAGTGACTTACAAGAGTGGAGGTAGGAGAACACAGGTAGACTACATTCTATGTAGAAGAGGCAATCTGAAAGAGATTAGTGACTGTAAAGTGGTAGTGGGAGAGAGTGTAGCCAGACAGCATAGGATGGTGGTGTGTAGGATGACTTTGATGGTCTGTAAGACGAAGAGGTCAAAGATAGAGAAGAAAACCAAGTGGTGGAAGCTGAAAAAGGAGGAATGTTGTGAGGAATTTAGACAGAAGTTGAGGCAGGCTCTGGGTGGTCAGGTAGTGCTGCCAGATGACTGGGAAACTACAGCAGAAGTGATCAGGGAGACAGGGAGAAAGGTGCTGGGTGTGTCATCTGGAAGGAGGAAAGAAGATAAGGAGACTTGGTGGTGGAATGAGGAAGTTCAGGATAGTATCCAGAGGAAGAGGTTAGCCAAGAAGAAGTGGGACATGGACAGGACTGAAGAGAATAGACAGGAATACAAGGAGTTACAGCGCAGAGTGAAGAGGGAGGTGTCTAAGGCCAAGCAGAAGGCATATGAAGAGTTGTACACTAGGTTAGACACTAGAGAAGGAGAGAAGGACTTGTACAGGTTAGCTAGGCAGAGGAATCGAGATGGGAAGGATGTGCAGCAAGTTAGAGTTATTAAGGATAGAGATGGAAGGGTGCTCACAAGTGAGGAGAGTGTACAGAGGAGATGGAAGGAATACTTTGAGGAGCTGATGAATGAGGAAAATGAGAGGGAAAAAAGAGTAGAAGGGGTGAACTCTGTGGAACAGAAAGTAGATAAGATTAGAAAGGATGAAGTCAGGAAGGCTTTGAAGAGGATGAAAAGTGGGAAGGCAGTTGGTCCTGATGACATTCCGGTGGAGGTCTGGAAGTGTCTGGGAGAGGCAGCAGTGGAATTTTTAGCTAATTTGTTCAACAGGGTTTTAGAGAGTGAGAGGATGCCTGAGGAATGGAGAAGAAGTGTGTTAGTGCCGATCTTTAAGAATAAGGGTGACGTGCAGAGTTGCAGTAACTATAGGGGGATAAAGTTGATGAGCCATACAATGAAGGTATGGGAAAGAGTAGTGGAAGCTAGGTTAAGGAAGGTAGTGGACATTTGTGAGCAACAGTATGGCTTCATGCCCAGAAAGAGCACAACGGATGCAATTTTTGCTCTGAGGATTTTGATGGAGAAGTATAGGGATGGTCAGAGGGAGTTGCACTGTGTGTTTGTAGACATGGAGAAAGCATATGACAGGGTGCCAAGAGAAGAGCTGTGGTACTGTATGAGGAAGTCAGGAGTAGCGGAGAAGTATGTCAGAGTGGTGCAGGACATGTATGGGAGGAGCAGGACAGTGGTGAGGTGTGCTGTAGGTCAGACAGAGGAGTTCAATGTGGAGGTGGGACTGCATCAGGGATCGGCTCTGAGCCCCTTCCTGTTTGCTATAGTGATGGACCAGTTGTCAGAGGAGGTCAGACAGGAGTCTCCTTGGACAATGATGTTTGCAGATGACATTGTGATCTGTAGTGAGAGCAGGGAGCAGGTGGAGGAAAACCTGGAGAGGTGGAGGTTTGCGCTGGAGAGAAGAGGAATGAAGGTCAGTCGTAGTAAGACTGAGTACATGTGTGTGAATGAAAGGGAGGGAAGTGGAACAGTAAGGTTACAGGGTGAAGAGGTGAAGAAGGTACAGGAGTTTAAGTACTTGGGGTCAACAGTCCAGAGTAATGGAGAGTGTGGGAAAGAGGTAAAGAAGCGAGTGCAGGCAGGTTGGAATGGGTGGAGAAAGGTGTCGGGAGTTCTGTGTGATCAGAAAATATCAGCGAGAATCAAGGGGAAGGTGTACAGGACAGTGGTGAGACCGGCCATGCTGTATGGTTTAGAGACAGTGTCACTGAGGAAGAGACAGGAGTCAGAGCTCGAGGTAGCAGAGCTGAAGATGTTGAGGTTCTCTTTGGGAGTGACAAGATTGGACAGGATTAGGAATGAGTACATCAGAGGGACAGCTCATGTTGGACGTTTGGGGGACAAAGTTAGGGAGGCCAGATTAAGATGGTTTGGACATGTTCAGAGGAGGGACAGTGAGTATATTGGTAGGAGAATGTTGGACATGGGGCTGCCAGGCAGGAGGCAAAGAGGAAGGCCAAAGGGGAGGTATATGGATGTAATAAATGAGGATATGAAGCTAGTGGGTGCAAGGGTTGAGGATGCAGAAGATAGGGATAGGTGGAGAGAGATGATTCGCTGTGGCGACCCCTGAAGGGAAAAGCCGAAAGAAGAAGAAGAAGAAGATTATTATTACTTGTCAAGCCACACCATCACTGCATCACTATGGGTGTGTCCCAAACTACATCTAATTCATTACAGGTCACAGAAACTGTATCTTTAGTGACTATGGCACAAAATATTGTATTATATGCCACAAAAACACCGCTATACCTATCTGACCATTGTCAGTCTATTCGGGCGTGTCTTAAACCACACCTTCTCCACATAGGTCACACCTTAATTGTCTGACCATCTTCAGTCCAGTGTTTGTGTGTTCCAAACCACATCTTATTCACACCATCACAACCATCTCAACATCATTAGTCCCCTGTGGGTGTGTCCCAAATCATGTTTTACTCACTATATAGTCCAAATAAGCACAATATACCACAAGTCACCTGTCCATTCTGAAAATGTTTTAAACCACATACCCTACTATAGGGCACAAAAACACCATCACATCACAGTGGGCATGTCCCAAACCACACCTCATTTAATATAGGCAACAGAAACACTTTCACCTCATTGTGGGCATTTCACAAACCACACCTTATTTAATACAGGCAACAGAAACATCATCACTTCATTGTGGGTGTGCCCCAAACCAAACACTATTTAATACAGGCAACAGAAACACATCGCCTCACAGTGGGCGTGTTACAAACCACACCTTATTTAATACAGGCAACAGAATCACCATCGCCTTACAGAGGGTGTGTCCCAAACCACACCTTATTTAATATAGGCTACAGATACACCATTGCCTCATTGTGGGCGTGTCCCAAACCACACCTCATTTTAAACAGGCAACAGAAACACCCTCACCTCATTGTGGGTGTGTCCCAAACCACACCTTATTTAATACAGGCAACAGAAACACCATCGGCTCACAGTGGGCGTGTCCCAAACCACACCTCATTTAATACAGGCAATGGAAACACATCACCTCATTGTGGGCGTGTCTCAAACCACACCTTATTTAATACAGGCAACAGAAACACCATCGGCTCACAGTGGGCGTGTCCCAAACCACACCTCATTTAATACAGGCAATGGAAACACATCGCCTCATTGTGGGTGTGTCCCAAACCACACCTTATTTAATACAGGCAACAGAAACACCATTGCCTCAAAATGGGCATGTCCCAATCCATACAGGCCATTTTGGGCATGTAGATTAAATTAATGTCCATTTGGCATAGCAGAGATTGTAAGTTTTTGTGAGTTCCTCTGATGTTTGTGTGCAGTTGTTTGGAGATCCAGCAGTACTCGGGGGATTACAGAGAGTCTCTGTACCTGGAAATGACTTAGGAACAGTTGTTATTCTGCTAATGAGCGCTTGGCCATGGAGCTGCAGCTGGCTAACTCAATTAGTTCTGATTGGATCTGCCACTTTGTCTGGCTTGAACCATCAGCGCTGGCAGGATTTTAACCCCCGAACAAACCAGTCTCAGTGAACTTCACCTGACAAATTCATGCCTACAGGGCCTTAATCCCTCACAGGAGTATTTATATGTTTCCAAACAGATTCATTTCAGTTAGCGTTAAGACAGAGACGAGATAACTCGACAAAGCAGTATCAGTACGATGGAAACATCGGAATCGCATCATCTTTACTGAAGCTGTTCTGAAATGGACTTCCACAGGATTCTGTCAAACGAGGCTCCAGTTACTGCTTATGGTCTTTTATTACTGAGAAACTGACTGGAGACACCTCTCGAGTAATCTGGCTCGGGTTTGAAGTCTCAATGATCGAATCAAGGCCTAAAGTTTCGTCCAGATTATTCCTGCTTAAAAGAAAGACTGATATTTTAAACTGATCATTTATGTTCTAAATAAAATGCAAGGGAGCAAACGCTCAAACTAGTGAAGTGTGAAACTTTGTTTTTATTTATATTCTTGGAAATAAAGTGGAAATTTCTCACAGCACTCCTGAGTTCTGCACTCTGATTGGTCAGAAGATGTTGATTAATTCTCTCGAACAACAGCTCTGACTGTAGTGCAGGTTTATATTAATACACTGATACATTACTGTTTCCATAGCAATGGTTAATTGACAGGGACGTGTACAGCACACGCTCCATGTAAATGGATTGAAACGTGTGTAATTGTTTTCTGTAAAGAGGTTAAGCTGCAAATTTAAGCTTTTTTTCTTCAAGACAGAGGAACTTATGCTTTTTTGTGGCTTCTTAGTAACAAAATACCACAAGCTGCGATTAAGTTAAAGAGAGAAAAAAGTAGCTAGAGAGGGAACAAGCATTTATTGCTACTATAACGTAAATGGCAAAATTAAGTGTAGCTGCAAAATGGATAAAAAGTAGGACTTGTCAGTTATTAATAAACGTTTGGTGTCAGAGGAGTAAAACTCTGGGGAATTAAACATTTAAAAGGTGCTGTAGTATGTAAATCTACATTTTTTTTCTGATTCTGATTATTCTTGTTGTTCTGAATCAGCGTGATGTCAGCAGCCTGCTTTTCTCCTCAGTTCTTTGTGCTAAATCTGATGGAGAAATCGCGGCGGCTAGACGAGAGCGACGTCCTCACCCAGCTGGTCAGGATCAGTAAAATGTCGGAGAAGGTGGAGGAGAAACGTCCCCCCATCGGCCTCTTCACCACAGACGGCCGGACCGAGTGGGCTAAAGCTAGAGACTTGCTGCTGAAAGGTCAGAGGTCACAGTAATCCAGGGTTTTGTGTTTGTGTTAAAAATGTCCTGTAGAATTCAGTAAAGTCTTTTTATTTAAAACGTATATCAAGCACAGCGGTATTAGATATGCAGATGAGGCTAGACAAGAGATCCGGCCGAAATATCACTCACATGAGAACAGGGAAGGGGGCGGGGCTTCCAGGGGGTTAGTTAATATGGGAGAGTTCAAGAGACTTATGTGAGTCAGTCATTAAACATCCACATGCTGATTGGCTGATCTGCTCTTTTTAAATTGCGGGATAAAATCCAACAATTTTGGTGGTGTTACGGGGGCAAGTGTCCCCGATGGACCACTAGGGGGCCTTCAGCAGGGGTTTTGTTTATTCATTCATGTGTTCGTTTTAGCCACGCCTCTTCCTAATGTGTTTCCGCCTTTGTTCACCTGTTCCCAATGTGTCTTAATCATGTTCCTTATTTATAGTGGCCGTCTGTCTCAGTTAAGTTGCTAGTCCTCGTCTTTATGCAACGTCTGTGTGAATCTCTGTTTCTTTTGTTTAATAAAACCCCTGTCCGCCGTCTATCTCCGCGTTGGGTCTGATATATCTACACCGGCACGACCAGCGTGCTCCGTCAGCTCACCGATTTGTGACAGGTGGATATTTTAGTGTAATATTCAGAATCAGAAGATTCGGAGCAGCCAAGCGAAGCCAACTGAAGCAAATTTTTTTGGTGACAGATCGGTGGTGTGGGTGCTCTGTTCTATTTTTAGCCCAAGCTTGGTGGCACGAATTCCTGTGAGGAGCCTTGACATGGAATGCTTGGCTTGGGTCAGTTCTTTGTAAGCAGACATACAGTTTACATACGCTTCGTATCGGTCATATTGGTCATATTTTTGGGAGCTGGAATGGATTATCTGCATTTACATTATTTCTAGATACAAATTTTCACCTTACGAACTCGCCTCCAGAACCGATTCAGTTTGGATGTCGAGGTTCCGCTGTATTAGACAGAAGGAGTGTTTTGTCAGTTATTTAGTTTGTACCTTTAACATGTCAGTGGTTCACCTTTACCACTGAACACTAACTTCATTTTAACTTCAACTGTATGATTTGACACTACATTGTAAACCATTTCATCATTTTTTACACTTACTTGTTTTTCTTTTCTACAATTTTGACTCAGTCAGCTGTATACTAGTTTAATGTTCGCTACGTCAGACGTTGTTAGATTTGATTTCACATTAATTTAATGAATTTCGTAAAGAAATAAAATGACACATATTATTCAGCAATACCTCCTGTCCTCCATTTTGTTTCTTTTAAAAAAAAAAAAAAAAAAAGATTCTATTTTTTACCTCATGGTTGTATTATCACGTCCACTGCTTTAATGCTCGTAGTAATAAATGATAAATGAAATAAGATGATTACGCAGTACATCCACATTGTTACGGGACAGAAGGCACGGAGACAGAGATTCACAGTTCGTGTTTTTATTGGACCAAGCAGCAGACTGAAACTGTAGGAGATGAATGGAATAGCGATGAAATGAGAGAGAGAGAGTGATACTGCCCTTAGATGAGTGCTGAGGAGGAGCTGGATGGGATGGCAGGAACGGGAGCAGAACGGGAGGCAGGAGACGAACACACACACACACAGGGAGACACTGAATGCGGAGAAACACAGAATGTGGGAGTGGAGAATACGTCTTGGCGTGTAGAGTGAGTCCTTCAGTCTGAAACGAGATCGGACGGTGAGTGGTGTGTGTGTGAGTCTTTTATGTCTGAGGTGATTGGGGAGGAGATAACGTGCAGGTGTGTGTAATTAGAACTCGGGAGAGTGAGTGCGCTGTGATTGATTCTCGTTAGAGCCTGGCGTGTCTGTGACACACATAAAGCTCAGTGAAATGAAAATGATTACTAATATTGTTTTATAATAATAATAATAATAATAATAATAATAATAATAATAATAATAATAATAATAACACACACTCTCTCACATATCAGTGTGTGATTAACAGATCCAGTGAACCGCGAGTCTCTGGAGCTGATGGAGAAGTGTGTGTGTGTGCTGTGTCTGGATGAACCCACTGGAGTTCAGCACACCGACTCGAACAGAGCAGCTCTCATTCTGCACGGCGGCGGTCATGACAAGAACGGAGCCAACCGCTGGTACGACAAGTCCGTGCAGGTACAGCATACACAACTACCTCCAGACTTCTGCTGAGGTTTATATTTAGATGACATTTTTACATGAGATGAGTGTTTATAGCTGCTTTAATATAAATGAGAACTAACTTGTGTCACATAATGCTATACTGTCTGTAACTATAAACGGATAAAAATGTTTCATATTTTTAGGAATAAAAATGCAATCCTATGCAAATTGCTGTAGTTTAATGAGTAAGAAGATTAACCCATATCAGGACGTACTGTTACAGAAAAACAATCAACTTACACCGCTTACACTAACTTCTTTAAGTCTTTTCCCTAAACGCCAAACAATCTCATTTTCTCCTGTGTCTCATTTTATTCCTTGTGTCCATGTTGATGATTGAGTGTCTTTGTCCTGTCTCACTCCACAGTGGAGGTTAATATGAAGCTCATATGAAAGTAGACACTCAGGACTTTAAAGAATTTGTAGTGTTTCAGAAGGATTTCTGTTTTTAGCCTACTGGGGGTGATATATTTATAGAAAAGTTCCAAATAAATAACATGGGTTATTTTTTTTACACAAATGTGTGTATCTTCAAAATAAATGTTGATCTCAAACCCATTTCTGCTCTCTGAGATGCTCCAAGCGCTTGTTGATCTAAAAAGCAGCTCAGATTTCATCTTCAAGCAGGAAAATTCTGTGTAAGGTTCTCCAACAGAGGGAACAACACACGGCTACAACACGCTGAAAGCCAACAGACTCATTTTATATCAGACTCACAGCCTGAACATCATTCATTTATTTATTCTGATTGTAAACGTCCCATAAGTCCATTAACATCCAGCAGCAGAATGGAATGCTAGTGTACTGGGAAAAAGGCTTAAAGTGAAAAGTATTGTTCTGGGAGTTCAGGATCAATGATGTCATACATGTCAGATGTTATTGAAGAGCAGTGTGTTGTGCTTGTTGTTGCAGTTTGTGGTTGGTGCTGACGGTGTGTGTGGAGTGGTGTGTGAACACTCACCGTTCGAGGGGATCGTCCTGGTCCAGTGTACTGAATACCTGCTGAGGTACATGTAAGACAAACAAACTACACGTTGTCCACTGGGGCATTGTGTTACACACTGATCTTTACTGTGTTCAGGATCCAAAGCTTGATTTTATTGGTATAGTGCTGTTAACAGTGGACATCGTGACAAAGCAGCTCTACAGGAATAAATAAATATAGAATACAAATAATATATGAATAGATTTATACCTAATGAGCGAGACAGAGGTGTTGGTGGTGAGGAAAAACTCAAAAGGAACCTCCTGCTCATCTGAGTCACGCTGGAGAGTGGGATTATAAATCATTATAAACACTACAGAGTGGGATTAAAAATCATTATAAACATTGAGAGTGGGATTATAAATCATTATAAAGACTACAGAGTGGGATTATAAATCGTTATAAACACAGAGAGTGGGATTATAAATCGTTATAAACACTGAGAGTGGGATTATAAATCATTATAAACACTACAGAGTGGGATTATAAATCATGATAAACACTACAAAGTGAGATTATAAATCGTTATAAACACTGAGAGTGGGATTATAAATCATTATAAACACTGAGAGTGGGATTATAAATCATTATAAACACTACAGAGTGGGATTATAAATCGTTATAAACACTGAGAGTGGGATTATAAATCGTTATAAACACCTAGAGTGGGATTATAAATCATTATAAACACTACAGAGTGGGATTATAAATCGTTATAAACACTGAGAGTGGGATTATAAATCGTTATAAACACTGAGAGTGGGATTATAAATCGTTATAAACACTGAGAGTGGGATTATAAATCATTATAAACACAGAGTGGGATAATAAATTATTATAAACACAGTGTGGGATTATGAATCGTTATAAACACTGAGAGTGGGATAATAAATCGTTATAAACACTGAGAGTGGGATTATAAATCATTATAAACACTGAGAGTGGGATTATAAATCATTATAAACACAGAGTGGGATAATAAATCGTTATAAACACTGAGAGTGGGATTATAAATCATTATAAACACAGAGTGGGATAATAAATCGTTATAAACACTGAGAGTGGGATTATAAATCATTATAAACACTGAGAGTGGGATTATGAATCATTATAAACACTGAGAGTGGGATTATAAATCGTTATAAACACTGAGAGTGGGATTATAAATCGTTATAAACACTGAGAGTGGGATTATAAATCATTATAAACACAGAGTGGGATTATAAATCATTATGAACACAGAGTGGGATAATAAATTATTATAAACAGAGAGTGGGATTATGAATCGTTATAAACACTGAGAGTGGGATTATAAATTGTTATAAACTCAGAGATTGGGATTATAAATCATTATAAACACTGAGATTGGGATTATAAATTGTTATAAACACTGAGAGTGGGATTATAAATCGTTATAAACACTGAGAGTGGGATTATAAATCATTATAAAGACAGAGTGGGATAATAAATTATTATAAACACAGTGTGGGATTATGAATCGTTATAAACACTGAGAGTGGGATAATAAATCGTTATAAACACTACAGAGTGGGATTATACATCAATCTAGCCATGGGGGTCACAGTCCAGTGACTTCTGTGCCGGTCCCAAGCCCGGATAAATAGAGAGGGTTGCGTCAGGAAGGGCATCCGGCGTAAAACATTGCCAAATTTCACCATGCGAATCGTCAGTACGAATTTCATACCGGATCGGTCGAGGCCCGGGTTAACAACGACCGCCATCGGCGCCGTTGACCTACAGGGCGCCGGTGGAAATTGGGCTACTGTTGGTGGAAGAAGTAGAGGAGGGAGGAGAGTGCACAGACAGAGAGAGAAGAGGAAAGGTAAGAGTGTAGGACTGAGAATAGGAACTCTGAATGTTGGTACTATGACAGGGAAAGGTAGAGAGCTGGCTGATATGATGGAGAGAAGGAAGGTGGATATACTGTGTGTACAGGAGACCAGGTGGAAGGGTAGCAAGGCTCGTAGTATAGGAGCAGGATTCAAGCTGTTTTATTATGGTGTGGATAGTAAGAGAAATGGGGTAGGTGTGGTCCTGAAGGAGGAGTTTGTGAGGAATGTTCTGGAGGTGAAGAGAGTGTCAGACAGGGTGATGAGTCTGAAGTTAGAGATTGAAGGGGTGATGTTGAATGTTGTTAGTGGTTATGCCCC
This sequence comes from Hemibagrus guttatus, assembly GCA_033459395.1. Classification (NCBI taxonomy): domain Eukaryota; kingdom Metazoa; phylum Chordata; class Actinopteri; order Siluriformes; family Bagridae; genus Hemibagrus; species Hemibagrus guttatus. The sequence continues at coordinate 24,639,413 of JAUCMX010000012.1, read as the reverse complement.
ACAGGTAGGTTGTGAGTTGGAGGAGAAAGAGAGATTCTGGAGTGAATTAGATGAGGTGATGGAGAGTATTCCCACGGGTGAGAGAGTGGTGATAGGAACGGATTTTAATGGACATGTTGGTGAGGGGAACACAGGTGATGAGGAGGTGATGGGCAAGTTTGGAGTTAAGGAAAGGAACCTTGAAGGACAGATGGTAGTGGACTTTGCTAAGAGGATGGACATGGGTGTGGTTAACACTTATTTTCAGAAGAGGGAGGAGCATAGAGTGACTTACAAGAGTGGAGGTAGGAGCACACAGGTAGACTACATCCTATGTAGAAGAGGCAATCTGAAAGAGATTAGTGACTGTAAAGTGGTAGTGGGAGAGAGTGTAGCCAGACAGCATAGGATGGTGGTGTGTAGGATGACTTTGATGGTCTGTAAGAAGAAGAGGTCAGAGATAGAGAAGAAAACCAAGTGGTGGAAGCTGAAAAAGGAGGAATGTTGTGAGGAATTTAGACAGAAGTTGAGGCAGGCTCTGGGTGGTCAGGTAGTGCTGCCAGATGACTGGGAAACTACAGCAGAAGTGATCAGGGAGACAGGGAGAAAGGTGCTTGGTGTGTCATCTGGAAGGAGGAAAGAAGATAAGGAGACTTGGTGGTGGAATGAGGAAGTTCAGGATAGTATCCAGAGGAAGAGGTTAGCCAAGAAGAAGTGGGACATGGACAGGACTGAAGAGAATAGACGGGAATACAAGGAGTTACAGCGCAGAGTGAAGAGGGAGGTGTCTAAGGCCAAGCAGAAGGCATATGACGAGTTGTACACTAGGTTAGACACTAGAGAAGGAGAGAAGGACTTGTACAGGTTAGCTAGGCATAGGGATCGAGATGGGAAGGATGTGCAGCAAGTTAGAGTTATTAAGGATAGAGATGGAAGGGTGCTCACAAGTGAGGAGAGTGTACAGAGGAGATGGAAGGAATACTTTGAGGAGCTGATGAATGAGGAAAATGAGAGGGAAAAAAGAGTAGAAGGGGTGAACTCTGTGGAACAGAAAGTAGATAAGATTAGAAAGGATGAAGTCAGGAAGGCTTTGAAGAGGATGAAAAGTGGAAAGGCAGTTGGTCCTGACGACATCCCGGTGGAGGTCTGGAAGTGTTTGGGAGAGGCAGCAGTGGAATTTTTAGCTAGTTTGTTCAACAGGGTTTTAGAGAGTGAGAAGATGCCTGTGGAATGGAGAAGAAGTGTGTTAGTGCCGATCTTTAAGAATAAGGGTGACGTGCAGAGTTGCAGCAACTATAGGGGGATAAAGTTGATGAGTCATACAATGAAGCTATGGGAAAGAGTAGTGGAAGCTAGGTTAAGGAAGGTTGTGGAAATTTGTGAGCAGCAGTATGGCTTCATGCCCAGAAAGAGCACAACAGATGCAATTTTTGCTCTGAGAATTTTGATGGAGAAGTATAGGGATGGTCAGAGGGAGTTGCACTGTGTGTTTGTAGACTTGGAGAAAGCGTATGACAGGGTGCCAAGAGAAGAGCTGTGGTACTGTATGAGGAAGTCAGGAGTAGCAGAGAAGTATGTCAGAGTGGTGCAGGACATGTATGAGAGGAGCAGGACAGTGGTGAGGTGTGCTGTAGGTCAGACAGAGGAGTTCAATGTGGAGGTGGGACTGCATCAGGGATCGGCTCTGAGCCCCTTCCTGTTTGCTATAGTGATGGACCAGTTGTCAGAGGAGGTCAGACAGGAGTCTCCTTGGACAATGATGTTTGCAGATGACATTGTGATCTGTAGTGAGAGCAGGGAGCAGGTGGAGGAAAACCTGGAGAGGTGGAGGTTTGCGCTGGAGAGAAGAGGGATGAAAGTCAGTCGTAGTAAGACTGAGTACATGTGTGTGAATGAAAGGGAGGGAAGTGGAACAGTAAGGTTATAGGGTGAAGAGGTGAAGAAGGTACAGGAGTTTAAGTACTTGGGGTCAACAGTCCAGAGTAATGGAGAGTGTGGGAAAGAGGTAAAGAAGCGAGTGCAGGCAGGTTGGAATGGGTGGAGAAAGGTGTCGGGAGTTCTGTGTGATCAGAAAATATCAGCGATAATCAAGGGGAAGGTGTACAGGACAGTGGTGAGACCGGCCATGCTGTATGGTTTAGAGACAGTGTCACTGAGGAAGAGACAGGAGTCAGAGCTAGAGGTAGCAGAGCTGAAGATGTTGAGGTTCTCTTTGGGAGTGACAAGGTTGGACAGGATTAGGAACGAGTGCATCAGAGGGACAGCTCATGTTGGACGTTTGGGGGACAAAGTTAGGGAGGCCAGATTAAGATGGTTTGGACATGTTCAGAGGAGGGAGAGTGAGTATATTGGTAGGAGAATGTTGGACATGGAGCTGCCAGGCAGGAGGCAAAGAGGAAGGCCAAAGAGGAGGTATATGGATGGAATTAATGAGGATATGAAGCTAGTGGGTGCAAGGGTTGAGGATGCAGAAGATAGGGATAGGTGGAGAGAGATGATTCGCTGTGGAGACCCCTGAAGGGAGAAGCCGAAAGAAGAAGAAGAAGAGAGTGGGATTATACATCATTATAAAGACTACAGAGTGGGGTTATAAATCATTATAAACACTACAGAGTGGGATTATAAATCATTATAAACCCTGAGAGTGGGATTATAAATCATTATAAACCCTGAGAGTGGGATTATAAATCATTATAAACACTGAGAGTGGGATTATAAATCAGAAATGCTGCAGGTGATGTGGCTATGAGGAAATGAATAATAAACCCTGCAGGTTAGAGTGGTTTGTTTTTGTCCATCAGGTCCAGAAGCCCCAGTAAACTGATGATGAGGTCGAGTGCGAGCGATCTTCCAGCTCCACAAAGACTCTCCTGGAATTGTTCTTCTCAGATCCTGAGCATGCTCTCGTCCTCCGCTAACAACCTTCAGAGGTGAGATCAGTAAAATACGATCACTACGATCACATCTAACGATCACTGAGAGCTCTGAAGCACTATGACATGGAGGCACCACCCTCACCTTTAAACTTTATTCATACCAAACATACAAAGAAATCACTTGTATTCCCACCGATTTTTCACGATGCTAAGCTTTAAAAAGTGGATTTTTGGGGAGAAAACTGAGGGATCAGGGTTTTTACATCATATTGAGATCATTTTAGGAAAAAGATGTTTTTAAAACGTTAGTTTAAGAGTCCATCTTTTTGTGCAGCTTTGTTATGTGCTGGATATTTTGCAGAGACCTGGCAACCTTGAGCAGAATGGAAAACTGATTAAAGGTTCTTGAGGATCACAAGCACCAAGATTCTAAGAAACTGATTTTTTTTTTTTTTAAATGAACAGGTTGTGAATTATGGAGGTTTGGGGGTCAAACTGATCCCTAATTAAAACCATTTTATTACACAGAGCATTGGTGAATGTTTGGTGAATTGTCTTAAAAATAAATGTATAATAATAATAATAATAATAATAATAATAATAATAATAATAATAATAATAATAATAATAATAATAATAATAATAATTTAAACCAGTTCATCTTTTTGTGCATCTTTGGTATGTGCTGGATATTTTACAGAGACCTGGCAACCCTGGGCAGAATTATTATTATTATTATTATTATTATTATTATTATTATTATTGTTATTAATAATAGAGATACAACAGGATCTCTCTGTATATCTGGAGCTAATCAAAGTAACCAGTAAAGAAAAGTTCTAACACACAGCACGCTCACTCTGAACATTCCCATGAAGGAAACTGGGATATTTTCGACCTCATGAAGTCTCCTGGTGTCTGTGTTTAGGCTGGTGAGAAACCTGGATATGGAAGTTTTCATGTTCCAAGGTTACGGCAAAGAGTTTATCAAGAAGCAGAAGATGAGTCCTGATGCTTTCATCCAGGTGGCGCTACAGCTGGCCTTCTACAGGTAAAAACATCGAAACTAGAAATGTACATACTCGAGACTCCTCCCACTTTTCCCTCAGAAACCTGTTCTCCCTCATGCTTATCTTCTTCTTTTATTATTATCATGAAGGATAATCTGTCTGGAATTAACGTTAAATGAAGTGCATTTCTGTGATGTTCCTGTGTGTGTGTGTGTGTGTGTGTGTGTGTGTGTGTGTGTGTGTGTGTGTGTGTGTGTGTGTTTTCTCTCCTCAGATGCACCAGGAGGTCGGTCTCCACCTACGAGAGCGCCTCCACCCGCCGTTTCCTCCTCGGCCGCGTCGACAACATCCGCGCGTCCACGGCCGAGGCGCTGCACTTCTCTAGAGCCATGACAGACGAGGGAGGTGTGTGTGCAGGTGCCTCGTTTTTCTTCCTTATCCCCCCATTACTGCTCCTCGCTTCTAATTCTGTCCATCACAGTGCACCGTTAAACGAGTCCCACAGCCTCCGTCTCCTCCGCTAACATCAGCCACTAATCACCTCAGAGATAAGAGAGCAGAGTGGAGCAGAACACACACACTGCACACTAACACACACTAACACACACTGAACACTAACACACACTAACACACACTGAACAGTAACATACACTAACACACACTGACACTAACACACACACTGAACACTAACACACACTAACACACCACTGAACACTAACACACACTAACACACACACTGAACACTAACACACACACTGAACACTAACACACACTAAACACACACTTCACACTAACACACACTAACACACACTGCACACTAACACACACTAACACACACTGAACACTAACACACACTAACACACACTGAACAGTAACATACACTAACACACACTGAACACTAACACACACACTGAACACTAACATACACTAACACACACTGAACACTAACACACACTAACACACACACTGAACACTAACACACACACTGAACACTAACACACACTAATACACACACTTCACACTAACACACACTAACACACACTGAACACTAACACACACCAACACACACTGAACACTAACATGCACTAACACACACACTGAACACTAACACACACCAACACACACTGAACACTAACATACACTAACACACACACTGAACACTAACGCACACTAACACACACTAATACACACACTGCACACTAACACACACCAACACACACTGAACACTAACATACACTAACACACACACTGAACACTAACACTCACTAACACACACTGAACACTAACACACACTAATACACACACTGCACACTAACACACACACACTGCACACTAACACACACTAACACACATTGAACACTAACATACACTAACACACACACTAAACACTAACACACACTAATACACACACTGCACACTAACACACACCAACACACACTGAACACTAACATACACTAACACACACACTGAACACTAACATGCACTAACACACACATTGAACACTAACACACACTAATACACACACTGCACACTAACATACACCAACACACACTGAACACTAAGATACACTAACACACACACTGAACACTAACGCACACTAACACACACACTAAACACTAACACACACTAACACACACTAACACACACACTGAACACTAACACACACTAACACACACACTGAACACTAACACACACTAACACACACACTGAACAGAAACACACACTAACACACACACTGAACACTAACACACACTAACACACACACTGAACAGAACACACACTAACACGCACTGAACACTAACACACACTAACACACACACTGCACACTAACACACACTAACACACACTGCACACTAACACACACTAACACACACTGAACACTAACACACACTAACACACACACTGAACACTAACACACACTAACACACACACTGAACAGAAACACACACTAACACGCACTAAACACTAACACACACTAACACACACACTGCACACTAACACACACTAACACACACACTGCACACTAACACACACTAACACACACACACTGAACACTAACACACACACTGAACAGAAACACACACTAACACGCACTGAACACTAACACACACTAACACACACACTGCACACTAACACACACTAACACACACTGCACACTAACATACACTAACACACACACACTGAACACTAACACACACTAACACACACTGAACACTAACACACACTAATACACACACTGCACACTAACACACACACACTGAACACTAACATACACTAAAACACACACTGAACACTAACACACACTAATACACACTACACACTAACACACACTGCACACTAACACACACTAACACACACTGAACACTAACACACACTAATACACACTACACACTAACACACACTAACACACACTGAACACTAACACACACTAACACACACTGCATATTAACACACACTAACACACACTGAACACTAACACACACTAACACACACTGCATACTAACACACACTAACACACACACACTGAACACTAACACACACTAACACACACTGAACACTAACACACACTAATACACACACTGCACACTAACACACACACACAACACTAACATACACTAAAACACACATTGAACACTAACACACACTAACACACACTGAACACTAACACACACTAATACACACTACACACTAACACACACTGCACACTAACACACACTAACACACACTGAACACTAACACACACTAAACACTAACTACACACTAACACACACTGCACACTAACACACACTAACACACATTAAACACTAACATACACTAACACACACTGAACACTAACACACACTAATACACACTGAACACTAACATACACACTGAACACTAACACACTAACACACACACTAAACACTACACACACACACTAAACACTAACACACACACTGCACACTAACACACACTAACACACACTGCACACTAACACACACTAACACACACACACTGAACACTAACACACACTAACACACACTGAACATTAACACACACTAATACACACACTGCACACTAACACACACACACTGAACACTAACATACACTAACACACACTGAACACTAACACACACTAATACACACTACACACTAACACACACTGCACACTAACACACACTAACACACACTGAACACTAACACACACTAATACACACTACACACTAACACACACTAACACACATTAAACACTAACATACACTAACACACACTGAACACTAACACACACTAATACACACTGAACACTAACATACACACTGAACACTAACACACTAACACACACACTAAACACTAACACACACACTGCACACTAACACACACTAACACACACTGAACACTAACACACACTAACACACACTGAACACTAACACACACTAATACACACACTGCACACTAACACACACACACTCAACACTAACATACACTAAAACACACATTGAACACTAACACACACTAACACACACTAACACACACTGAACACTAACACACACTAATACACACTACACACTAACACACACTGCACACTAACACACACTAACACACACTGAACACTAACACACACTAATACACACTACACACTAACACACACTGCACACTAACACACACTAACACACATTAAACACTAACATACACTAACACACACTGAACACTAACACACACTAATACACACTGAACACTAACATACACACTGAACACTAACACACTAACACACACACTAAACACTAACACACACACTGCACACTAACACACACTAACACACACTGCACACTAACACACACACACTGAACACTAACACACACTAACACACACTGAACACTAACACACACTAATACACACACTACAACACTAACACACACACACTGAACACTAACATACACTAACACACACTGAACACTAATACACACTAATACACACTACACACTAACACACACTGCACACTAACACACACTAACACACACTGAACACTAACACACACTAATACACACTACACACTAACACACACTGCACACTAACACACACACTAACACACACACACACTGAACACTAACACACACTAACACACACTAATACACACACTGCACACTAACACACACACACTGAACACTAACACACACTGAACACTAACACACACTAAAACACACATTGAACACTAACACACACTAACACACACTGCACACTAACACACACTAACACACACTGAACACTAACACACACTAATACACACTACACACTAACACATACTGCACACTAACACACACTAACACACATTAAACACTAACATACACTAACACACACACTGAACACTAACATACACACTGAACACTAACACACTAACACACACTAAACACTAACACACACTAAACACTAACACACACTAATACACACACTGAACACTAACACACACACTGAACACTAACATGCACTAACACACACACTGAACACTAACACACACTAATACACACACTGCACACTAACACACACTAACACACACTGAACACTAACACACACTAATACACACTGAACACTAACACACACTAATACACACTAACACACACTGAACACTAAAATACACTAACACACACTAATACACACACTGCAGACTAACACACATTGAACACTAACATACACTAACACACACACTAAACACTAACACACACTAATACACACACTGCACACTAACACACACCAACACACACTGAACACTAACATACACTAACACACACACTGAACACTAACATGCACTAACACACACACTGAACACTAACACACACTAATACACACACTGCACACTAACATACACCAACACACACTGAACACTAACATACACTAACACACACACTGAACACTAACGCACACTAACACACACACTAAACACTAACACACACTAATACACACACTGCACACTAACACACACCAACACACACTGAACACTAACATACACTAACACACACACTGAACACTAACACACACTAACACACACTGAACACTAACACACACTAATACACACACTGAACACTAACACACACACACTGCACACTAACACACACTAACACACATTGAACACTAACATACACTAACACACACACTAAACACTAACACACACTAATACACACACTGCACACTAACACACACCAACACACACTGAACACTAACATACACTAACACACACACTGAACACTAACATGCACTAACACACACACTGAACACTAACACACACTAATACACCACACTGCACACTAACATACACCAACACACACTGAACACTAAGATACACTAACACACACACTGAACACTAACGCACACTAACACACACACTAAACACTAACACACACTAATACACACACTGCACACTAACACACACCAACACACACTGAACACTAACACACACTAACACACACACTGAACACTAACATGCACTAACACACACACTGAACACTAACACACACTAATACACACTGAACACTAACATGCACTAACACACACTGGACACTAACACACACCAACACACACTGAACACTAACACACACTAACACACACTGAACACTAACACACACTAACACACACACTGAACACTAACATGCACTAACACACACTGAACACTAACATGCACTAACACACACACTGAACACTAACACACTAATACACACACTGCACACTAACACACACTAACACACACTGAACACTAACACACACTAACACACACTACACACTAACACACACTGAACACTAACATACACTAACACACACTGCACACTAACATACACTAACATACACTAACACACACTGAACACTAACACACACTAATACACACACTGAACACTAAAATACACTAACACACACTGAACACTAACATACACTAACACACACTGAACACTAACATACACTAACACACACTGAACACTACCACACACTAACACACACACTGCACACTAACATACACTAACACACACTGCACACTAACACACACACTGAACACTAACACACTAACACACACACTAAACACTAACACACACTAATACACACACTGAACACTAACACACACACTGAACACTACCATACACTAACACACTGAACACTAACATACACTAACACACACTAACACACAATAAACACTAACACACACTGAACACTAACAAACATTAACACACACACTGCACACACACTAAACACTAACACACACTGAACACCACTGCACACTAACACACACTAACACACACTAATGCACACACTGCACACTAACACACACTAACACACATTGAACACTAACGTACACTAACACACACACTGAACACACTAACACACACACTAAACACTAACACACACTAATACACACACTGAACACTAACACACACACTGAACACTAACATACACTAACACACACTGAACACTAACATACACTAACACACACTAACACACAATAAACATTAACACACACTGCACACTAACAGACACTAACACACACTGCATGTAATGCACACTAGACATAACAGACACTGAATGTAACACACTCTAAATGTCACACACACTGCTTGTAACACACACTACTTGTAGCACACACTGCTTGTAACACACCTTACAGTAACACACACTGCTTGTAAGACATGCTACATGTAAGACACACTGCTTGTAACACACGCTACATGTAACACACACTGCATGTAACACACTGCATGTAACACACACTGCTTGTAAGACATGCTACATGTAAGACACACTGCTTGTAACACACTGCATGTAACACACACTGCTTGTAACACACCCTGCAGTAACACACACTGCTTGTAACACACCTTACAGTAACACACACTGCATGTAACACACACTGCTTATAAGACATGCTACATGTAACACCCACTGCTTGTAACACACGCTACATGTATCACACACTGCATGTAACACACTGCATGTAACCCACACTGCTTGTAACACACACTGCTTGTAAGACATGCTACATGTAAGACACACTGCTTGTAATACATGGTACATGTAACACACTGCATTTAACACACTGCATGTAACACACACTGCATGTAACACACACTGCTTGTAACACACGCTGCTTGTAACACATGCTGCATGTAACACCCCCCAAACCCTGCTTGTAACACACACACTGCTCGTAACACATACTGCACATAACACACTGCATGTAAAACACACTGCATGTAACACACACTGCATGTAACACACACTGCTTTTAACACACACCGCTCATAACACACTGCACATAACACATTCTACATGTAACACAATGCATGTAACACACACTGCTTGTAACACACACACTGCTCATAACACACACTGCACATAACACACTGCATATAAAACACACTATTTTTAACACACACTGCTCATAACACACACTACTCGTAACACACACTGCAGATAACACACACTGCATGTAACACACACTGCATGTAACACACACTGTTTGTAACACACACTGTTTGTAACACACACTGTTTGTAACACACACTGTTTGTAACACACACACTGCTCGTAACACACACTGCACATAACACATTCTACATGTAACACACTGCTTGTAACACACACACTGCACATACACTCTACACATAACACACCCAGGTAACACACACTGCACATAACACACTCCACGTAACACTCTGCTCGTAACACACACTGCTTGTAACACACGCTACATGTAACACACACTGCATGTAACACTGCATGTAACACACTGCATGTAACACACTGCATATAACACACACTGCTTGTAACACACACTGCTTGTAACGCACGCTACATGTAAGACACACTGCTTGTAACACATGCTACATGTAACACACACTGCATGTAACCCCTGCATGTAACACACTGCTGCCCTTGTAAGACATGCTAAAAAAATGGAAGACACACTGCTTGTAACCCCCAAGGGCAACTTTGTAACACATGCTACATGTAAAAACCATGGCCTTGTAACACACACTGCTTGTAAGACATGCTAGAGGGTAAGACACACTGCATGTAACACATGCTACTTGTAACACACACTGCATGTAACACAGGGCTTGTAACACACACTGCTTGTAACACACGCTAGATGTAACACCCACTGCTTCTAAAAACCCCACTTAAAAAATGTTAACACACTGCTTGTAACACACACTGCTTGTAAAAACACGCTACATGAAAAAGAACACACATTTGAAAAATGCAAACACACACTGCATGTAAAAACACGCTGCATGTAAAACACTGCATGTAACACACTGCATGTAACACACACTGCTTGGCACACATGCTGCTTGTAACACGCACTGCTTGTAACACACGCTACATGTAACACACGCTACATGTAACACACACTGCTTGTAACACCCACTGCATGTAACACCCACTGCATGTAACACACACTGCTCGTAACACACACTGCACATAACACATTCTACATGCAACACACTGCATGTAACACACACTGCTTGTAAAACACACACTGCACGTAACACACTGCATGTAACACACACACTGCACATAACACATTATACATGTAACACACTGCATGTAACACACACACACTGCACTTACACTCTACACGTAACACACTGCATGTAACACACACTGCTTGTAACACACACACTGCACTTACACTCTACACGTAACACACTGCATGTAACACACACTGCACATAACACACTCCACGTAACACTCTGCTTGTAACACACACTGCATATAACACACTGCACCTGACACACGCCATGTAACACATACTGAATGTAACACACACACTGCACTTACACGCTACATGTAACACACACTGCATGTAACACACACTGCTTGTGACACACACTGCACGTTGACACACACTGCACGTAACACACACTGCACGTAACACACACTGCACGTAACACACTGCATGTAACACACACTGCACATAACACACTCTACATGTGACAAACTGCATGTAACACATTCTGCTCTGCACAATTCATGAATCAAATCTAGAGGTGTGTGCTGATGGAGTTTTCTTTCAGGACTCAGAGAAGATGGAGAGACTGAAGAAGGCTGTAGATGTGCAGACCCACAACACCAAGATGGTACGCAGCCATGTTCCTCTACAGACCTGAACATCATCATCGATTTCTACTCAGCTACATGTAGAACAGGCTAAACTTTAGACTAGCGTTATATTAAATAGGCTAATCCTTAAACTAGTATTAGATTAAACAGGCCAAACTTTAAACTAGCATTAGCTTAAACAGGCTAAACTATAAATTAGCATTATATTAAACAGGCTAAACTTTAAACTAGCGTTAGATTAAACAGCCTAATCATTAAACTAGCATTATGTTAAACAGGCTAACATTTAAATAAGCGTAACATTAAACAGGCTAAAATTTAAGCTATGGTTACATTAAACAGGCTAATCCTCAAATTAACGTTACATTAAACAGGGTAATCCTTAAACTAGCATTAGATTAAACAGGCAAATATTTAAACTAGCATTAGATTAAACAGGCTAACATTTAAGCTAGAATCAGATTAAACAGGCTAACATTTAACCTAGCATTATATTAAACAGGTGCAGCACGGTGGCTTAGTGGTTAGCCCGTTTGAATCACGTGTCCTGGGTTTGAGTCTTACTCTGACTCACTACCCTATGCTTGGTAGGTAAGTTTAAATTAGCATTATATTAAACAGGCTAATCATTAAACTCGCATTATATTAAACAGGCTAACATTTAAACTAGTGCACTATTAAACATGCTAATCCTTAAGAGAGCATTATATTAAACAGGCTAATCCTTAAGCTATCATATTAAACAAACTAACATTTAAACTAGCATTGTATTAAACATGCTAACATTTGAGCAGGCATTATATTAAACAGGCTAGCATTTAAGCTAGTGTTATGATAAACAGGTTAAGGTTTAAGCTAACATTATATTAAAAAGGCTAACATTTAAATTAGCTTTATATTATACAAGCTAATCATTAAACTAGCATTATATTAAACATGCTAACATTTAAACCAGCATTATATTAAACATGCTAATCTTGACACTAGCATTAGTGAACAACACTTGGTCTCTCAGTAGCACACTTGCACACTAACTCTTCTCTCTGATCCTTCCTGAAGGCTGTTACAGGATTTGGAATCGATAACCACCTGCTCGGACTTCGGGAAATGGCCCGCGAGCTGAAGATGGAAACTCCAGACATTTTCACAGATGAGACGTATCTCCTGAGCAACCAGTTCATCCTCTCCACTAGTCAGGTGAGAGCGAGTCTCAGAGGCTTCACCTGCAGAGTTACACACTTCTCTGACCACAAGCTTCAGATTGCAAGCTGATTATTTTAGACATGATAAATCATGAACCTTACATTCATGTTAGCAAACTGCACACTAACTGGTCATCATGCCCCTAATGGTCAAAATCTGTACAGCATGCTGATTATTATCCAGTTCACTCGAATCTTTCAAAAAAAAAAAAAAAAAATAAAAAATTTTGAGAAGAACCTAGAAAACAAAGAAAGGAATGTTAATTCAGTTTTTATGTGTTATGCTAACTTCAACTTCCGGAGCTTTTTTTTTCTTTGACGTTAAACTTTGGAGACTGATGAAAGAAATTTCTGAGCAAAAAAATGAGCATTAGCATTTATACTAGCTCTGACCACTAGGGGCAGATTATGGGGGGGAAGAGGTGCAAAGTAAGCTAAGCTCATTGGCTAGTTATTTATTGTTAATAACTAGCCGGTTTAATGTTTAGGAACGAGTACATCAGAGGGACAGCTCATGTTGGACGTTTGGGGGACAAAGTTAGGGAGACCAGATTAAGATGGTTTGGACATGTTCAGAGGAGGGAGAGTGAGTATATTGGTAGGAGAATGTTGGACATGGAGCTGCCAGGCAGGAGGAAGGCCAAAGAGGAGGTATATGGATGGAATTAATGAGGATATGAAGCTAGTGGGTGCAAGTGTTGAGGATGCAGAAGATAGGGATAGGTGGAGAGAGATGATTCGCTGTGGAGACCCCTGAATGGAAAAGCTAAAAGAAGAAGAAGAAGAAGAATCACAGGTTTAATGTAATTTGTTAGCATTTTTTATATTTATATCATACCTTACCTCAGCATCTTTTTCTTCATTCAGTTCAAAGCTAAAAAACTTTCCGCTGTTTTTAGAAAGTCTAACCCTTCAGCGCTTCTCCACTCCATGTGAATGATGGAGAGTAACCACACTCTTCTCCTCTTTATCTGCAGGTCCCTACAACAGTAGACATGTTCTGCTGTTACGGCCCGGTGGTTGCTAACGGTTATGGGGCGTGTTATAATCCGCAGGCTGAAAACATCCTGTTCTGTGTGTCCAGTTTCCATGAGAGTGTGTCCACCTCATCTCTGCTGCTGGTCAAGGCTCTAGATCAAGCGCTTACAGACATGAGGGAGCTGTGCAATAGATGCAATGCTGTCAGTCAGAATGAGGGTGGAGCTAAGCCAGCCACGCCCAGGAAGTAGGTCATGATAAGATACCAGATTTCAGATACCTTCAGATATCACTAATGTTGTTGCTATTGTTTTATTGAAATACGATGTATCGCCCTTCTTCTGCTAGCTAGCTTGTAAAGAGATCTCACTAGTGGAGTACAGTGCATAAATCCCACAGTCACTTTCACAGGTTACTCGCAGTCAAAATGCTAACACGTAAAACCCTATATATGTATATATATAAAGCGATATAATAAACCATGCTAAAATGTGACGCAATCATCAAAGACAAATATGTGAGAATTATGTAAAGCATACTGGCTCATGTCTGCTTTCATTAGATACAGACAGAGCCTAGAGAGCCTGTGCTTAGATTATTAATATAGCAGGAGAGAGAGAAAGAAAAAGATAATGAATATGATTTGCGCATCCAGTGTGAGATACGTAGAGCTAATTCTCATGTCACTTTTGTTGTTAGTGTGAGAAAAGCCAACCTGTTTAACAGCAGGAAACCATGTGTAGATATACTGTGATGGCCTGAGCACTGTGATACTCAGTCGTGCCATTATCACACCCGGAATTTATTCCTGTTGTACAACGTATAATAAAAGCAAGTGAAAGGCAGAAGTTTTTTTTATAAAGTGGGATATGTGCAGAATTTCCAGTTAGCAAATTGTTTCTGTGGTCCTGTGTTTCCAAGGTCATGTGTTTCCTAGGTCTTGTGTTTCCAGAGTCCTTTATTTCTGAGGTCGTGAGGTTCCAGTGTCCTATGTTTCCAAGGATCTGTGCTTCGTTCTGTGTTTTCAAGGTCCTATGTTTCCAGGGTCCTGTGTTTCTGAGGTCTCGTGTATCCAGGGTCCTGTGTTTCCAAAGTCCTGTGCTTACAGGATCCTGTATTTCTGAGGTCAATGTTTCCAAGGTCCTGTGTTTCCAGAGTTCTGTATTTCCAAGGTCCTTTGTTTTCAGCGTCATGTGTTTCTGAGGTCTTGTGTATACAGGGTCCTGTGTTTCCAAGGTCCTGTGCTTACAGGATCCTGTATTTCTGAGGTCCATGTTTCCAGGGGCCTTTGTTTCCAAGGTCCTGTCTTTCCAGGGTTCTGTATTTCCAAGGTCCTTTGTTTTCAGCGTCCTGTATTTTTGAGGTCTTGTGTTTCCAGGGTCCTGTGTTTTCAAGGTCCTGTGTTTACAGGATCTTGTATTTCCAAAGTCCTGTGTTTCCAGGGTGCTTCTATGTGCCTCTAGTGTTTCTATGCCCCTGTTTTTCTATGGTCCTGTGACTCCCGGAATTTATTCCTGTTGTACAACATATAATAAAAACAAGTGAAAGGTAGAAGGTTCTTTATAAGTCAGGATATGTGCAGAACTTCCAGTTAGCAGTGTTAGCTTTGTATTGTGTAGTGGGTCTACCGTACACTTTCAGTGAGTCTTATGCTTGCAGGGTCCAGATTTTCTAGTAAATCAGGTTGCTATAGTTGCCAGGATTGTATGTTGCTATATTTTTATGTTTCCATGGACCTATGAGTTCAGGGTCTTCAAGTTTCTAGCATTCGTGATTGGAATACTCCCAGAGCCTTATTTTGCCTCAGATTAGTGACCAGTGTTAAAGTTTCTGGGGCTGGTAACAGTGTACTCTGACCCCTATACAGCTATATGTTCCATAGCACCTGTGACTCCAGTGTCCTATAATACTGTGCAAAAGTCTTGTAAATAAACACTGTAAGATGTACAGTATATGCCTTCAGAAAAAAATCAGATGAAATGTTTCTACAAAAATAATATAATCTAAAGAGCAGGAAATAGTAACGAAATAAACAAATTCAGTAATTGGTATCACAGCCCTTTGCTGAGTAGTCTCAGGTACACAAGTTTCTCAGGAAATTAGTGTCTTTGGCGTCAAAGAGGATTTGACACATTTCTTCTGGAGAATTTGACTTTTTTTGTTTTGTTTTTTTTCTGCAAAGTAGTGTATTATGTATTATGTTGCTTTCTTGATTGACATGCAAACTTTGTTGTTGTCTTTTTTACCAACAAAGTATCGCTAAATGCAGAGGTCCTAAATAAAACTGGTGTTAAAAAATTAGCCTAGGACTTTTGCACAGTATTCTGCAGTATTGTATAGTTTCAGGTCCCATGTTCCCTTACAGATTATGTCCAGGGTCCTTATAATTCCAGTCCCAGAACCCTAAGTTCTCAGCACTCTGTGTTCCATGAGCAATATGTTTCCAGGGTTCTAGGTTTCAAGTGCTTTATTTTTTCCAAGGTCCTGTATTAACCAGGGTTATATATTTCCAGGGTCCTGTGCTTCCACAGTATCTACAGATCTCATGTTTCCAGATCCCTGTGTTTCCAAGGTCCTGTGTTTTTAGGGTCCTAAATTTCCAGGGTCCTGTGTTTTCAAGGTCTTGTGTTTCCAAGGTCCAGTGTTTCCATGGTCCTGTGTTTCTAGGGTCCTGTATTTCTAAGGTCCTGTGTTTTCAGGATCCTGTATTAACAGGGTCCTGTGTTTCCAAGGTCCTGTGTTTCCAGATTTCTTTATTTACAGTGCCCTGTATTACCAAGGTCCTGTGTTTCCAGGGTGCTGTTTTTCTAGGGTCCTGTGTTTTAGTGTCCTGTTTTCCAGGGTCCTGTATTTCCAGGGTTTTGTGATTTCAGTGTCATGTGTTTCCAGGGTCCTGTATTAACAAGGTCCTATGTTTCCAAGGTCCTGTGTTTCAAGAGTCCTGTGTAAGGCTCCTATGATTACAGGGCCCATGTTACTAGGGCTCTACATTTCCACGGTCTGATGATTCTACCTTCCTATGCTTCCAAGGCCCTACGTGTATAAGGTCCTAAGTTTCTAGCATCTTATATTCACATTTGAATATTATGTATTCAGTAAATAATGTCTGATATTGTGCTTATTAAATCAGTTGCAGTTTCTACTTGTAGGTGTTTCTGTTGGAAGTTTTGCACTTATCCTGCACAAGGTATTATGAGACACTTGCAATTAATTTGTATTCTAAAGACAATGTTGCCAAATGTGTAAAGAGTCACTGATTATGTGCCACAATCCATAAACAAAATGTGAATATGTGGAATTAGAATAGAAAATTTGCCATATCAATAGTTTCAACATTTTTTTAGAATAATAAAATGATCAGATCTGTCGATTAAAGCAAATACAGTGTCAATAACAATTAAGTGCTATTATCAAGAACTAAAATCATTTTATAAATCTATCAGATCTAAAGCAATTATAAATCTATTTTTGTTGTTGTCAATAAAACAAAACAAAATACACAGCAATAAATTCAGATATATACCTATTTATTAATGCCATATGTGAGCTATGTGTGCGTGTTCCTGTCAAATGTCCATAATTATGTATTAAAATATATTTTATATATATCTATATGTTATAGATCATGATATCTTGTAACTTTGTGACATTTGTTAGAAAACATGTCCATATATAATTATAAAATATCTTTCCATACATCTGTTTGAAAACTATTTCAACATGTTTGTTTTAAAATACATACATGTATTGTATATGTATATGTATAGTATGTGTTCATTGCTCCCCCTTTTGCCTCGCCACGTTCCTTGCTCCCCCCCCGTGGGCCTCGCTGTTCCTTGCTCCCTCTTTGAGCCTCGCCATGTTCCTTGCTCCCCTCTTGGACCTCACCATGTTCCTTGCTCCCCTCTTGGACCTTGCCATGTTCCTCGCTCCCTCCTTGGGCCTCGCTCTGTTCCTTGCTCCCTCTTCGGGCCTTGCTCTGTTCCTTGCTCCCTCTTTGAGCCTCGCCCTGTTCCTCGCTCCCCTTTTAGGCCTCGCCATGTTCCTTGCTCCCCTCCTGGTTTCGCCATGATTCGCGATCAACCCAGAGTTCCTGCTCAAGTGTTGCTGCCTAGATTTGTGTTACAGTTTAGTTGTTTTTTCCTAAATAAAGAAATTCTGCACTTGCATCCACCTTCAGCCCCAATCCATGACAGAAAGCTAGACCCACAATGGATGCAGCAGAATTTTGGAAATGCTGGAACGAACATGACAGGCAGTTCCAGGAGAACCAAAAGCACCTCAACAGCCTCATGGCTCTTCTGGACCACCTGACTGCCAAGTCTGTAAGAGAGCAACTACCCAACCTCCCTACCCCATATTTGGATTTGACTCCAGATCCTTGCATTGTGGAGGTCGCCACCCCACTTCTCGGCTCTGTGGAAAACAATGCTTCACCTCCCTCTGCCACAGGGGACATTGCTCAACTTCCTGGTCTCATGGAGAATGTTGGTCTGCCCATCTGCCCTCCAAGGGATGTTAACCCCCACACCCTGCAGAAGTAGCCACTCTGCCCCCTCACTCAGCCAAGGATGTTGCCTTGCCACTTTGCAAGGCTGAGGACATCATTCTGCCCCCTTGTGTAGCCGAGGACATCATTTTGCCCCCTTGTGTGGCTGAAGACATAATCCTGCCCCCTTGCGTGGCCGAGAATGTCTCTCTGTATCACTGTAGCAGCCTTGCTTTGTTGTTATCCTCATTTCCCCTTGAGCCTTGCTGTTTTCCTTGCTCCCCCTGGTCTTGCCGTGATCCTCGCTCAACCCACAGTTCCAGGCCCGCTCAAGTTTTGGCATGTCAGGAGCCATGCTTAGACAGAGGCTCTGTCACGGATATTTGTAAATCTTCCCCACCAGACCGCCAGAGGGCAACCCTGCACGTTTAAGTTCATGTCTTTTTGGTTGTATGTTTCATTTCCCCTGTTCATTGTGCTTACCTGTTCTTTGTTTGCTGATTAGTCACCTTATTTACATTATCACATTGTCCTTGTCTAGATTCTGTTGATGTCACAGTGTTTGCTCTTCTACAGTCTTGCCTTAGCCTTCGTGGTTTCCAACTTTGACCCTAGTTATTACGTTCTGCTATCTGGGTTAGCTACCTAGTTTGCTAGTCACAGTTTAGTTATTTTTGTTCCTTAATGAAGAAATTCATTCTACTTCAACCCTGATTTTTGACAATAAAACATTTAAAATGTAGGTTGGAAATTCCCAGACATGGGGTAACTGGGGACCTATTTACAGGATTTATTTTGTTCATTTAGAAACAAAACGAAAAGAGAACAAAAAAGTAAAATCAAACTTCTGAAAGGTTCATTTCTTTTATATAGTATAAGTATACATAAGTATAAATATATTTTAACAAAGTTTTAGGGTAACAAGCTATCATGATCTACAACAGAGCTTTTAATCTTCACTGTTTTCCTTTTCACAGCAAATCAGTAAATGTCTAAATTTGAAATAAATAAATGTAATGTTCAGTGTGTCATGTATTTTAACAAAAAGTTGAGGTAGAATTTATTTTATTTTGTTTACTTATTCTCTGATGATAAATGGATTCTAAATTATCTAAATATATGTTTATATTAAAATACATAAATGTGTAATTTATTTATTATATATTTTTACTCATGTATTTATTTAAAGAATGTTAATTTATTTTTCTGTGTAATTATGCAATACAAGTTAATCATTTATTAGGGGTCCAAGCACTGAATCTGCAGGAACACTGTTGATTTTGTAGGGGTCCAAGCACGTAGTCATACACTCAAAATTCTTTTTTTAATTTTATTCTTTGGCTTAATGTGAATTTATGGCATAATTGAAATTTTTTGGGTGAATTTACATAATATGCAAAAACTGCTTTTGTAAACTAGGTGTAAAACAAACACAGCAGTGTTGGAAACATCAACTATCAAAGAAATGTTAAAATTCATTAAAAACATGTAAATCATTCTAATGAGGTGGAGCCAAAATAATTCTAAGAGCTGTAACTCAGCTCTAACTTTGATTTGTACAAATCTTGAAAGGTAAGAAGACAACAAGAGGCCATTGGGGCGCTATTTTCAAGGAATGCTTGGACCCCAAAGTTTGCTGTTTGTGGCTTGTTTTATTTATTTGTTTTCATTTATTTTTTGTTCATTTGTTTGTTTACCATATTATGCATATATAAATGTTAATGAAATTAAGTACTTATTTATATATTTAAACATTTGACTATTTATTTTTGTTTGTTTTTGTATTTAAATAAATGATAAATGCATTGTTTCAAATATTTAAATAAACCAGTACATTTATTATTAGCTTTTTTGCACCAATGTCTATGCTATATGTTAAATCATAAGTATACAGAATCTCCTCATCTTGTTTAATGTTAAATATTATATTGTAATAAATGTGCATAAAGTGTCCAGTTTAATGTGTTAAAATGTCACTGGTGTCGGTCTGACGGTTGGTGTGTTAGTGTCAGTGTTGTCATAGTGTTGCCAGAGTTTCTATTTATTTACCCAAACACTAAAAATAGTCTATTTATTTTTGCACTTCCATAATTGTGTGCCATGTATTTTTTAAATTAGAGTACAGATTCTATTTAATTGTTGAAACATAATAAAATGTTTATCATAGAGTCTGTGTTAAAAGAAATAAATGTTATTATGTAATGATATAAAATAAAGATGTCTATAAAGATGACAAACTGAGACTTTTATTCATATATTTATGTTCACATCAATCAGATTACAGTCACCCCACCTCCATAACACAATAACAAATCAGATCAGTCAACTTCACCCAATGTATCTCCAATACTTTTGCAATTCCTTCAATAACACTATAACCAATCAGATCCTAGTCACCCCCACAGCCAGTTGTACTCTAACCAATCAGATCAAAGTCACCCTATACCTATAACACTGTAACCAATCAGATCACAGCCAGTTCCCCAGTAACTAATCAGATCACAGTAGACTAGAAAAGCAAACAAATAAACATTTTAGTCCCCTGCATTTGTAAGGCAACCCCATTACCTCTGCAACCGATCAGATAAACCCCCCCCCCGCCCCAAAACCAATTCGATACATATTTATTTATTTGTATCCAACCAAATCATAGTCCCCCCACTCCAATCCATGTAACCTATCAGAACACACAAACCCCAAAGACCCAAAATAGAACTTTGACCAATCAGAACACACAAACCCCTAGATCCAATACAACTGTACCAATCAGAACACAGAAACCCCCCCCTAATCAATGAAAGCCAATCAGAACACAGCCCCCCTTTCCTTAAAATCAATGTAAACCCAATCAGAACACACCCCCCGCCCTAATCACTGTAACCAATCGGAATACAGCCCTCGCCCCAATTACTGTAGCCAATCAGAACACAGCCCCCGCCCTAATCACTGTAACCAATCAATTCAATTCAATTTTTTATTTGTATAGCGCTTTTAACAAAAAGCATTGTCTCAAAGCAGCTTTACAGAACATAAGAAACAATAAACAGACAGTTCTAGATGTTAGACAAAACTTTCCCTAGTGAGCGAGCCTGAGGTGACTGAGGCGACTGTGGCAAGGAAAAACTCCCTTAGATTGTATTAGGAAGAAACCTTGAGAGGAACCAGACTCCTCATCTGGGTGACACCGGAGAGTGTGATATGAAAAAGTGTCCTTTCTGCATTTATGTATAGTCAACTGTGTGATGCAGATACAGCATGTGTAGAAAGTCATGTGTAAATTAATTAGGAGGTTGCTGCAAAGATTTAGCAGGGATTTTTTATGTATGTCTGTGAGTGCAACATTAAGGACAAGCACTCCAAATGAGTTAAACCTGGGTCCTGTTTCTGAGTAACGGTACAGACAGTTGCAACACCACCTCCACGACCAGTCTGTTGGAACTCATGCTTATAGCAATATCCTGACAGAGTAGACTCATTCAGACCAATGTATTCATTTGGTCTAAGCCAGGTTTCAGTAAGGCAGAGTGCATCAAAATTATAATTTGAGATCATTTCATTAACAATCAGAACACAGACCCCACCCCAATCAGCCAATCAGATTGCAGTATACCAAAAAACCCAAACAACTTTTTTCTTCAGTGCCTGTATTTATAGAGCTTTATAGTTGTTCTCACAACACAATGCTTTATGATACATAAAGCTCCATTACAGTAATAAAATGATCCGAAAAAAGTTCAGCGTGTGGTGTTTCATAAGACTGTTTTTCCCGAATGATCCCCATACAGATCAGCATGAAGGAGCTTCTTTAAGTCAATAGTGCTAAAGCCCACCTGAAGCCTGGAACATTTCTGCTGATCTGAATTCAACACGCAGACACACAGAGGGGGCGACACACACCTGCTGCCTCGGATCGAACGTCCACACACACTTCCACAGTCCCACAAACACACAGTGATGCTCTGAAACACAGTCACTGCTTCCCCTTCCCTTATCTCTACAGCCGTGTTCTCTTTCACTAAACATCCACAACAAGAAACTCCATGAAACTCTACTTTATTCTTTATCTTATAACCATGGCAGAAATAAACTGCTGTGCCACAAAACACAGATCATACATAAGATCTTTGAATCAACCTTGCAGAACATGAACACGTAGGGCTCATTTTTGAGGATGTGCCCCAGTGACCCTCCACCAATCACAGAATATGAGCGGCAGCCATCTTGCATATACAGTGGAACCTTGGCATGAGAATGCCCTCTCTTATGAATTTTCACGGCATACGAACAAACTGGACCAAACGCTGGCTAAGTTGCGCATATGTCCAGGAGCCATTCAAAACTTGTTAGCATTACTGGAATGCCAAGCAAAGCCAACCGAAGCCAGTTTACCAATATTACGTTTTCTTTTCAGGATAACAACGTTGCTTTCGGCATGCGTTCAAAAGCTAGTTGATTTTCTGAGTGTTGTTTTATGACAGATTGGTGGCGTGGTGCTCTGTTCTATTTTTAGCATAAGCTTGGTGGCATGAGTTCCTGTGAGGAGCCTTGACATGGAATGCTTGGCTTGGGTCAGTTACATTTACATTTATATTTACATTTCTGGCATTTGTCCTATTTAAGTGAGTTCTTGATTGTGAACAGGTGTGGCAGTAATGAGGCCTGGGTGTGGCTAGAGAAATTAAACTCAGGTGTGATAAACCACAGTTAAGTTATGTTTTAACAGGGGGGGGGCAAACACTTTTTCACACAGGGCCATGTAGTTTTGGATTTTGTTTTCCCTTAATAATAAAAACCTTCATTTAAAAACTGCATGATGTGTTTACTTGTGTTATCTTTAACGTATATTTAAATGTGTTTGATTATCTGAAACATTAAAGTGTGACAAACATGCAAAAAAATAAGAAATCAGGAAGGGGGCCAACACTTTTTCACACCACTGTATATTCGGTTCACAGGGAGCCTGTGCCTATCTCAGGCGTCATTGGGCATCAAGGCAGGATACACCCTGGACGGAGTGTCAACCCATCACAGGGCACACACACACTCTCATTCACTCACGCAATCACGCAATCATACGTGCAATCACACGTGCAATCACACGCGCAATCACACGCGCAATCACACACTACGGACAATTTAGAGATGCCAATCAACCTACCACGCATGTTTTTGGGCCGGGAACTTGGGTTCTGCAGCAGGACAATGATCCAAAACACACCAGCAAGTCCACCTCTGAATGGCTGAAGAAAAACAAAATGAAGACTTTTGAGTGGCCGAGTCAAAGTCCTGACCTCAATCCCATTGAGATGCTGTGGCATGACCTTAAAAAGATGGTTCATGCTCGAAACCCTCCAATGTGGCTGAATTACAACAATTCTGCAAAGATGAGTGGGCCAAAATTCCTCCACAGCACTGTAACAGACTCATTGCAAGTTATGGAAAACGCTTGATTGCAATTGTTGCTGCTAAGGGTGGACCAACCAGTTATTAGGCTTAGGGGGCAAATACTTTTTCACACAGGGCCATGTAGTTTTGGATTTTGTTTTCCCTTAATAATAAAAACCTTCATTTAAAAACTGCATGATGTGTTTACTTGTGTTATCTTTGACTAATATTTAAATGTGTTTGATTATCTGGAACATTAAAGTGTGACAAACATGCAAAAAAATAAGAAATCAGGAAGGGGGCCAACACTTTTTCACACCACTGTAGATCGGATAAGCGGTAGACAATGAATGAATAAATGTTCTATAATAAGCGAACAGTCTAACCCGAGGGAAATGTGGTTGTATAAGAGAAATAAAAAAGCCTTGGGGAGGTGTTGTTTTGGGAAATTAATCAATTTTGGAGTGGAAACAGTAAGCTTGCTTCAACTAATTTCATTTTATCTGTATAGAGTTTTGTACAGTAGATGATGTCACAATGCAGTTTTACAGAAATATATATATATATTTTTTTTTTTTCTTCAACACAGAGGTGATGTCATCACACCTTCATTACATCCTTCTGAATTTTGAAAAAAGTCGATAGAAACCCTGAAGCTTGTGTCATGGCAGCAAATGACATCATCATGACTCTGTAATAATTTAATGATCTCCGTCTCCAAACAGCTGAGCTGAAGGTTAGAAGGTACTTGACCATGCTGGATGCTGAGGGGACACTTCATTAAAGAATCAGCTCTATTTTTAAAGCTAATCACTGGTTTGTCCTCAGCATTCAGCTCTTCTGTCCTGATTGGGTGACTGTGAGTGATTTCCACTGCAGTCTGAGCAGCCTGACCGCGAAGGGAATCTTACGTCCAGCCTGAAGAAAAGTTCCAAGCAGATGGATTTTCACATCAAGTTTTCCAGCCTGTGATGTGTGGAGGATCCTAAGAATAAACCCATGTCCCCATAATGACCTAAAACAACACGTGCACGCAGACGGCTTATTTCTACTGCCTCCGCATTTCACTCGCTAATTACTCCTTATAACGCAAAAATATTCCTCTAATGAACAGTGCAGTGCTGGACATGCTGACACTTCCCTCCTAAAAACCCTCCCAATAACCAGAGCGCTCAGCTCACCCAGGGAAACGTCTTTAAACATTTCTGGAGAAAGAACAAAAGAAAGGAAAGAAGGAAAAAAAGGAGAAAGGAAGATTGTAGAAATTAAGGAAGGTTTTAGGAGGAAAGGAAGAAAGAAATGAAAAGAGAAAAGAGACAGAAATAAGCAGGAACAACAAGAAAGAAGAGAACAAAAAGAAAAAAAATTACATTGTGAGAAAGAAAGAAGGGAACAAATAAACAAAAAGAAAGAAAGAAAGAAAGAAAGAAAGAAAGAAAGAAAGAAAGAAAGAAGAGAAAGAAAGAAAGAAAAAGAATGACGTCAGAGGAATCATCTGAGTCTTGTGTAAATATTTGAAAGTGGTGTGCGTGTGTGTGTGCGTGTGTGTGTGTGGTAATGACTAGTGTGACATTTGAGAGAGGGGAAGAGAGAGAGAGGGGGAGAGAGAGACAGACAGACAGAGAGAGAGAGAGAGAGAGAGAGACAGAGACAGAGGGGGGGGACTTTTTTTCTTTACTTTTACTTTTAAGTCACACATAAAAGTCAGAGTGACTCAATAAATATATTGATAGATATTAAAAATGTTTCACTAATTTAGGATAAACATAGTTGGATTTAACTCTGGTGCAAAGCTAAGTTCTCCTTTTGCAACAGAGCACAAAGCATTCTCACAACACCACACACATTTAAACACATCCAGATCATTCATACTTTTATAAAAAATTAAAATCAATTAAAATTCTTGATTTTGTCAGCCTGGTAAAAATTCGTTTGGCATCGCAGTCAGTTGTCATGGTTGGCAAAGTTCCCTGTTGGGCCACTAGGGGGTTTCTAGCAGGGGTTTTGTTTCTCTGTGCCATGTGTGTTTTGTGTTGACATTTTAGCCCCGCCTGTTCCCGCCTCTGTTCACCTGTCCCTTGTGTTCCTTTGATTATTGCTCCTATTTATATTGGTTGTTGTGCCTGTGTTTGTTGCTAGTCCTTGTCATTATTGTGAGTCTTTGTTCTGTGTTTGGTTTTCTTCCCCTGTGTATGAGCATTCTTATTTTGAATAAATCCCTGTTTGATGTCTATTCCTGCATATGGGTCTGCTCCATCTTGCCTGGTACCACCAGCACGTGACATCAGTGTTCTCTGCTATTTGTTTTTTTGGCTCAGGTAAATTGCCATTTTTGCCTGTCCAAAGATAAAATTGATCAGTTGGCACCTGAACCTGTGTTTCCTGACGTACTAAAAACCAAGAATAAAACACTGAACAGTAAAATCAACATTAAAAGACCTTAGAATGCTCCGTAAAAACACAAACAGTGACTGTAACCTGGAGTAGTGAATAAAAGCATGAAAAACAGTTTCTCTCTGTGAACAGAACGGACAGTCATGTAAAACATCAGGGTTTAAAATGGAAATAAAATAGTTCACAGAGATAATAGTGTAAAACCCTCCATTTGGAGGTCAGTTGCTCTTTTGGTTGTGTACAGTGGTTTGTACAGTGCGTCCACTCTGGTTTAACATCATCATTAAAACCCAGTGCACTTCTCCATGGGGTGTCTACCCTCCCACTCAGCTTCTTCTTGTTTAAAACCTTAACACAGGCTCACAGAGCAGCTTCCCCGACACTGACACAAAGTCCATCTCCCCTTCATCCCGGCACTCCAAGAGGGGGCCTACACACCCGTCCAGGACAGGAGCGATGTTCAGCTGGGGAAAGGGTTCATCCTCTGCAGGACCAGTCTCTGTGTGTTGATAGTCCATCAGCTGAACACGCTCCTCTGATGTTAGGTTAGATCTCCAGCAGTGTAGGAGCTGATTGACAACACGTTTAAAAACTCCTTGCTCCCCAGGTAGACACACAAGTATTTAAAACCACCTGTTTTCCACGCTAAGCCTCCTGGTAGTGAAGGTTGCCCACCTCCCCACTCCCCAACTAAAATGGCTTCACTTTTTATCCAGTTAACCTTGGCAGAGGATAAAATCTGAAAGTCATTTAAAATATCAGTTAAAACATTCACATCTTCTTGTGTGTTTATCATGACTACCAGATCATCTGCATAAGCTGATAAATATACTGAGTCATTAGCGTGTGGAATATTAAAACCAGAGAGATGACTTCTTAACTTGTTTAAAAGAGGTTCAATTGCTAGAGAGTACAACATGCCTGAGAGGGAACAGCCCTGCCTGATCCCTCTGTACACTCTAAAAGGAGCACATAAACCACTGTTAACCTTCAGTACACTCTCTGTACAACACCCTGATCATGGCTACAAAACCCAAGTAGAACCCAAAGGCTTCCAGCACCTTCCACAAATATTCATGCTCAACCCGGTCAAAAGCCTTTTCCTGATCTAGAAAAATTAGACCAGCTTATTGTCTGCTTGCGAATTTCAGTGGGCTCAGATAAGAGATCCCCTGATTCTGTTCGCACAGCATGTATGAATTTTTTCTGTCCATTCTTTTGCTCTAAACTAAAGAAGAACTTAGAAGGAGCATCCATCTCAGCAGCACTTTTAAAGCGTGAGCGGACCAGCGCCCCCTGTGCTGTAATGTCTAACAGGTCGTTCATTTTGGCTTTTTTACTTTTGAGGGCTTCAATATGCCCTCGATCTCCGGTGGCCTCCAAACACTGGAGTTCCACTATTTCTATCTCCAGAGCTTTCAGAGATCTAACAATGTCTCTTGTGACGTTGAGAGTGTACTGTTGACAAAAAACTTTGATTTGTGTTTTAGTCACATCCCACCACAGCTGAAGTGAGCTAAAAGCTGACTTCTCTGATTTAAAACAATTCCATAAATAAGTAAAAGACTCCTAGGTTTAACGTTCTCTTTAGTGATAGTACACTGTACCATGCTATGGTCAGAGATACCTACTGGAACAATAAAACACTGTGTAAAAAGCGTTAGCTGGTGTTTAAAACCATAAAAGCGATCTAGTCTTGCTAGGGAGAGTGAGTTGTCTATGGCATGGGCCCACATGTACTGTCTCTTGTTCTTTTTAAAAGTTCTCCATATATCATTTAGCTTGTGGGACTCCATCATCTCCCACAGACGCTTATGGGAAGCCACATGAGGTTGTGCATGGTTCTGATCCAAATTATCTGTTGTATAGTTAAAATCTCCACCCAAAATTAAATATCTGCAGTGTTGCAGTCAGCAATCACATTGTTCAATGTATCTAAAAACCTCATCCTCTCCACTGCACTGGTGGGAGTGTACACACAGATAAACACTAAAACCTCATTCTCATAAAAAGCTTTCACTTTTAAAAGCCTCCCAGTTAAAATCTTCAACTGAATAAGAACAAGGAATAAAATTGCGAGCAAACAGCAAGGCGACTCCACCACTGAGTGATGTGTTATGACCTAAAATCACCAACCCATCCCACTCCTTCACCCAATCAGCAGCATTGCTGATATCACTGTGGGTTTCCTGCAGCATGACAACATCAATGTGCTTCTGCTTTAAAAGTCCATAGAGTTTAGCTCTCTTTTTCTGCTCTCTTGCACCATTAATATTTAAACTCGCAATATTAATTCCAATCATTAAAATAAATAATATAAATAAAAACAAACAGAGGGTAAAAACCACTCTAACATTCATTCATTCATTCATTGTCTACTGCTTATCCGATTTATTCTCAGGTCACTCCCTATTCCCTATTCACTCTTGTTATCAGTTTTTTCAGATGGAAGATTTACACATCGATAAAAGCTCCTTCTTTTCTGAAGTACTTAACATCATGAATGAACTGTTTGCGGTCAGGGAAAATCTAATCTAATCTAATGCAACATTCTTCTGCCATTTGGTGTTCCTTAAAAACTCTTTAATATCCTTTGCACTGTAAATGACATTAATCTGTTCCTCCTGAGAATCGAAAGTTAAAACCGAGTCTGACATGCAGTCATCACTGTCTGATTCTCCTTCCTCCACCTTTGTTTCTTTTTTTTCTTATTTCTTTCCTCGTCCCTTATCTAATTTTTTCCTTTTATTTGGAATTTTAAAAACGGGTTCATCCACCATCTCCACGTCTCCCCCGTCCCCCTGCACTGGTGTAGTTTCCAGGCGATTGCTCTGCACCTCTGTGCCTCCCTCTGCCAGCGCAGGAGGCTCCAGCACTGCTCCAGAACCCACTGAGCTTTTCTGAGTATGGCTTCACGGCTTCACCTGGTCCGGTCAAGCTCTTCCAGCTCTTCCACAGCCTGTTCGGCCGAGCACGGCTTTTCGGGGGCTAGTGTAGCTCCAGTGGGCTTCTGGGCTGCAGGCTGGGCTTGGGGCTCACTCTCCTTCAAGTCTGGTGCAGCAGCAGCAGCTCCTGGGCCCTCGGCAGCCGGCCAAACCGTAGCCGCAGGGGGAACGACCCCGTTTGCTCAGAAACCCCGGGGTCACTCTGCCTCTCAGGGCAGGCCCGAATAAGATGCCCTGTTTTACCACACTTAAAACACTTCATGTCTGCATCAGAAGAAACAAATATATATCAAATACATCAACAGTGAATTTAAAAACAGCATTCAGCTCCTCCACACCTCTTCTCCTAAACCACAGCAAGTGTTTCACCAGTGGAGACTTACAGCCAAGGGGGATTTTCTTAATGGAGGAGACCATTCGCCCGTACTGAGACAGCTCTTTACCAATTGCCTCGTCCGAGATAAAAGGAGGGACATTTGACAACATGACTTTCTTAGCTGGGGAACTGAGGGGAGAATATCGTCTCATTATTAACCATTATTCCTTTCTGGGTCAGTTTTCTCACTTTTTCAACATTATTTAAAATTATTCACAATAGCACTGTTCACTCTTGAGGCAGAGACAATGTTCTCATGCCCCACCATGTTACTGACCGCTAAACAACATTCCTCTACACTCGCCACACACACTGCACACACACCGTGCCGGCGAGTCAACCTCTCACACAGCCTCGCGTTCGTATCCGCCATAGCCATGCTTCACCGACACGCTACTCAAACACACACTCGAACACACCCACACACACTCGCACACACGCACACACACTCACACATACCCACACACACCCGCCACACACTTGCACACACCCACACACACTCACACACACCCGCACACACACACTCACACAATACATATATAAATGTTCCAAGATATTAAACAGACAAAATTGCACTTAGTGCCAAAAAGTTAGCCGTGCATGCGCAGAGAGAGAGATTGAGAGAGAGAAAGAGAGAGAGAGAGAGAGAGAGAGAGAGAAAGAGAGAGAGAGACAGAAAGAGGGGGGAGAGAGAGAGAGAGAGAGACAGAGAGAGACTTTTTTGACTTTTAAAACTCTCTTTATTAACCAAGAGACAACAAAACCATTAGTGCAAATATGCAATAGGATAAAACATTACCCATGACAAGATGTAAATATATATATGTATATGGGGGGGGGGGGGGATTCAGAGTTTAAAAATGATTTGTTCTCGTGAACTGTACATAAAAGCTCATGAACACACCATATTTCATAAAAACCTGTTACATTGTTGGTCAGTTTGTAGTAAGCAAATTCCACCTTCAGCCTTGTGGCTACTAGCCGCTTACACAGTACCTCTGGATCTATAGTACCTGTCTGTAACCCTTTATTTTTTTGAGTTCTCCACACTGCCAGTTTAGCGGTTCCAGTCAGATAGTTTAATAAGCATAATTTTTTTCTTTTTGAGAAACGGTATTTCACTCCTCCAATAAAAACCTTCTCAGAAAATTCTTCATCAAATTTTTGAAACCAACTCTTGAGTAGTTTAAAAAGACCTTTTAGTCTCTGGCACTTTAAAACCAGGTGTTCTAGGTCTTCCTTTTGTCCACAGAACCTACACTCCCCTTTCACTGCTGGATTGAGGTGTGCCACATGTCCATCTGTGGCTACTGCCCCATGAATAATCCTCCACTGCAGGTCAGCAGTAGGCTTTTCTACAGGGGGTTTGTACAGACTCCTCACCCTGTCCCGCATGAGGAAGTCCGGTTCAACATCCCTGGCCACCTTGAAGCTTTTTGTCTCTTTAAGGATTCCTTGTGTAGCACTTTTACAGTGATGTGGTAAATCACTTTCTTGGTCATGTCTTTGAGACTTGTCTGTGGTGCCTTGAAGGACAGGATGGAGTCTGTGACTGCATCTTCTTCCTCTGTTCTCACTGCTGGGAGAATTCGCAGTCCTGTAAACTCCTCATCACTCTTTCTGTCTTCTGTAGTCCCATGTCTCTGTCCAATGTATGTTCTGTAGCTGCTTGGTAGTGTGTTGCAGAGTTTCTCCTGCAGTTTTTCTGCTAGACGTGAAGATCTCAGTCCCATCACTGCTTTCAGCTCTTCTGTAGGTATCCAGCCTTCCTTGTTCAGCAGGTGGCCCAGCTTTGTGATGCCGTTCCCTAGTAAGCACTTGTGTATGCTTACCAAGGACAGCAGTCTGGATTGCATACATGGATTAAAGAAGAGTGGTTCTTCTGGAGTCCATTGTTCTAGATTGTCCATGTCTCTTTCTGTTCTTATCACTGTTCTCCACGTGTGTAGCATGGATTTGTAATAAGGAGTGAGCTCAGTGGGCTCAGCTCCTTTAGCTCCATTAAGAACAGATGTCAAGTCTGAAGCCATCTACTCTCCTCAGGATGGCACCTGCAGTTTTCTCCCACACCACGTCTTTGTGATATAGGAGTCTCTGTGCAGCTTGTATCCTGAAGGCATGGATCCTGCTCCTCGGGCTGTTCCATTACATTGGTCTTATGCCACAGAGTTGAGGCAGCTAGGTTGTTTACTACCAGGACTCTTCCTCTGTAAGACAAATGTGGTAGCAGCCATTTCCACTTGTACAATCGGGCAGACACCTTTTCCAGTAGCCCCTCCCAATTTTTCTTTTGGAAATGTTCATTCCCTAGGAAAACCCCCAGGATCTTTAGTCCATCTCTTTTCCACGATAGCCCACCTGGAATCGTAGTTGAGGGCAGGCAGAGAGTTCATAACCGTGAGAGCAAAACAACAGGCAGAATAATCCAAAGGGCAGAGAAAACAGGGAAGTCAGCAAACAGTCCAGAGTGAGAAAACCAGAAAAGTCAATCCGAATAACGCATGAGGCAAACGCTTGGTAACTCAACATGTGAAGATACTTCGCACCAAACCGGAAGTGCGCTCCGTATTTATGCCTGAGCGTCAACACGGAAGCGCCTCAAAAGACGGGCCAGATCTTGGGCGGGGCGTGACAGAGCCCCCCCCCTCTAGGAACACCTCCTGGTGTTCTACGCCCCCTCGGTCGTGGAGTGGGTTTGTTCGGGTGATCGCGGTGGAAGTCCTCAGACAGCGACGGGTCCAGGATATCGGCCGCGTCCACCCACGAGCGCTCCTCTGGCCTGTACCCCTCCCAGTCCGCTAGATACTGGATCCGCGACCTGACCCTCCTGGAGTCCAGAAGAGCATGCACCTGGTAGGCCGGGGACCCCTCAATGTCCAGGAGAGGGGGCTGCTCAATGCAGTCCATTTCCCCAATGCCCGGAGGGTGCGCTGGTTTGAGAAGGGATACGTGGAAGGTGGGGCAGATGCGGTGTGACGCTGGGAGCCGGAGTCAATAAGACACCGGATTGACCTGACATATGATCTCAAATGGCCCCACGAACTTGGGGCTGAGCTTGCGGCAGGGCAGCTTGAGTCTCAGGTTCCAGGTGGATAGCCAGACCCTCTGGCCCACCCGATAGGGAGGGTGCGGACGGTGGCGCCGGTTGGCTTGGATCCTCTGCCTCCTGACTGCCCTTTGAAGGCGCACATGGGCTCACTCCTAAACCTTCTGACTCAGGCGGGACCACTCCTCCATGGCCGGGATATCAGAGGGCTCTCCTGACCAGGGGAACAGAGGAGGCTGGTACCCCAGCACGCACTGGAAGGGCGTCAGACCCATGGAGGAATGAGTAAGGGAGTTCTGCGCGTACTCCACCCAGGGAAGGAACTCACTCCAGCGCTGCTGCTCCCTACTGCAGTAGGATCTGAGGAACCGGCCGATCTCCTGATTAAGCTGCTCAGCCTTTCCATTGGACTGGGGATGATAGCCAGAGCTCAGGCTAATGCCGATGCCCAACTGTGCACACAATGACCCCCACACATGGGAGGTAAACTGAGGTCCCCCAGTCTGACACAATGTCCTCGGGCAGGCTGAAGTTCCGGAACACATGCTGGAACATAGCCTCTGCAGTCTGCATGGCTGTGGGTGATCCCTTGAGGGGGATCAGCTTACACCCCTTCGAGAACCAGTCCACCACGACCATCACCATAGTAAATCCTCCCAAGTCGGGTAAGTCAGTTAGAAAGTCCACAGACAGGTGGGACCAGGGGCATCGGGGAGTCGAAGAGGCTCCAGCAACCCCTCCAGAAGCTGGCAGCTGGCCCGAGACTGCGCACACGTCGGACATGCCTGAATATACCTCTCCACATCCGTCCCCAGTGATGACCACCAGAACCTGCGACGAGCGAGTTGGATCGACCGGTGGATCCCTGGGTGGCCGGAGCTGGGGGCCTTATGCACCCATTGCATCACCTGTTGGTGGAACTGAAGCGGCACGAAGACCTTGGTAGCAGGGCAGCCGGCAGGGGGCGGCTTGTCGGCGTGGGCCCGTCAAATCTCCTCCATGAGGCTCCACCGAACCGGCGCTAGGATGGCGGTCACAGGCAGGATGAGATCGGGTTGAACGGGCTCGCTGGAGGCCTCTAACTACCTGGATAACGCGTCCGCCTTGCAGTTTTTGGAACCGGGGCGATAGGTCACCGAGAACTTTAAACAGGTAAAGAACAGCGCCCACCTGGCCTGATGGGGATTCAGCCATTTAGCACCACGGAGGTACTCCAGGTTACGATGGTCTGTGAGGACCAGATTATGGGCACTACGTAAATCCAACTTTGTAAAAAACTTCGCCCCCCTCAGCTGCTCCAGAGCCACAGGTACCAAGGACAAAGGGTAGGGATAACGAGCGGTGATAGCTTTGGTTCCCATAGTCTTGGGAGACAGGCCAATACCTCTTCCTACGAAGGCCAACCCCCCACAAGGCGGGGCAGGGAGGGAATGATGGCCAGAATGGGAGCCATCCTCGATGTATTCCTCCATGGCTTTAGCTTCAGGCAGAGAAAGGGGTAAACCCGCCCCCTAGGAGGGGAGGCATTCGCAGCAGGTCAATCACGCAGTCCCAGGCTTGGTGCAACGGCAGGCGGGCGGCCCTCTCCTCACTGAACTCCTCCCAGAAGTCCTCATAGACGTGAGGAATGCGGCCGGAGGTTAACGGCAGCTCCAGGGTCTATCAGGGCTGAGACAGGGACACAACGATCAGTGAAACACAGCACACCGGTACCGTAAGGCTAAAGAACAACGAGTTCTCACCCACCTGAGCTGACGAGGCACCGGTGAATCAGGTGAATCATGGCACCGGTGAATCAGGTGTCCCGAGGCCCCACAGTAGTAGCACAGCCTCAGCTTAATGAGGAGATGATGCCGCTGTAATCTGGAGAGAACCTCCCGGACATGACGCATGTGCTCCTCCAAGGAGATATAGTACACCAGGATGTCGTCAATGTATGCGATCACCCATTTCCCCAGGATGTCCTGGAACACCCCATTGATTAGGGACTGGAACACCGCCGGGGCATTGGTGAGGCCGAAGGGCATCACGAGGTACTCATAATGGCCATGGGTAGTGTGAAAAGCGGTCTTCCACTCGTCCCCATGCAGACCAGATTATGGGCACTACGTAAATCCAACTTTGTAAAAAACTTCGCCCCCCTCAGCTGCTCCAGAGCCGCAGGTACCAAGGGCAAAGGGTAGGGATAACGAACGGTGATAGCGTTAGGTCCCCAATAGTCTATGCATGGACGAAGGCCCCCGTCCTTCTTTCCCACAAAGAAAAACCCTGCCGCAGCCAGGGACGTGGAAGGCCGAATGTGGCCAACAGCCAGAGCCTCCTCGATGTATTCCTCCATGGCTTTAGCTTCAGCCAGAGAAAGGGGTAAACCCGCCCCCTAGGAGGGGAGGCATTCGGCAGCAGGTCAATCACGCAGTCCTAGGCTTGGTGCAACGGCAGGCGGGCGGCCCTCTCCTCACTGAACACCTCCCAGAAGTCCTCATAGACGTGAGGAATGCGGCCGGAGGTTAACGGCAGCTCCAGGGTCTATCAGGGCTGAGACAAGGACACAATGATCAGTGAAACACAGCAACACCGGTACCGTAAGGCTAAAGAACAACGAGTTCTCACCCACCTGAGCTGATGAGGGCCTCTCAGGGCACCGGTGAATCAGGTGTCCCGAGGCCCCACAGTAGTAGCACAGCCTCATCTGGCCTCGTTGCCGGTGCTCCTGTTCCGTCAACTGAGACCTCCCAAGCTGAATGGGTTTGGGGACCTTCTCCCTAGGCCTAGAGGGCTGGAGAAGGGGGAGGAGGAGAGAATTGTAGTTGAGGGCAGGCAGAGAGTTCGTAACCGTGAGAGCAAAACAACAGGCAGAATAATCTAAAGGGCAGAGAAAACAGGGAAGTCAGCAAACAGTCCAAAGTCAGAAAACCAGAAAAGTCAATCCAAATAACGCACGAGGCAAATGCTTGGTAACTCAACATGTGAAGATACTTCGCACTGAATGGTGGAAGCATTGCTTTGATGGAGCAGTATCTCGCTCTGATCAGTGCTCCATTTGCTTGCTCCTGTAATAGGGAGCTGAGTTCATGTCTTTTCTTGTGTAGTCCTGCTCCATGTGCAGTGTTATTGCTGTCCTTAATTTGTTTTTCTAAGAGTTCAATGTCCCTTTGTAAATCTTTCACTGTGTTATTCAGCATTGTTGTTGAGTAGGAGGTATAGTTTTGACACAACAGTTTCTGGCCTCGTTGCCAGTGCTCCTGTTCCGTCAACCCCGAGGGGGCCTCCCATGTATCCACTAGGCTAGAGAGCTAACGTGAAGAGAAATTTATACAGGCAGAATTTCTAACTCTCAAAAGAGTTTTAAAGCAGAGAAAACAGGAAGTCAGCAAACAGTCCAAAGTCAGAAAACCAGAAAAGTCAATCCGAATAACGCACGAGGCAAACGCTTGGTAACTCAACATGTGAAGATACTTCGCACCGAACTGGAAGTGCGCTCCGTATTTATGCCCAAGCGGCAACAGGGAAGCGCCTCAAAAGACGGCGAGGGCTCCGTGACAGAGTGCCAACCCATCGCAGGGCACACACACACACTCTCATTCACTCACGCAATCACACACACTACAGACAATTTAGAGATGCCAATCAACCTACAATGCATGTCTTTGGACTGGGGGACGAAACCCCCAAGGCACAGGGAGAACATGCAAACTCCACACACACATGGCGGAGGCGGGAATCGAACCCCCAACCCTGGAGGTATGAGGCAAACATGCTAACCACTAAGCCACTAAGCCACCATGCCCCCCACAGAATGAACAGTCTTGTAATAATTTAACATTAAAAACCCAGTAATTTTAGTTTTCTTTAAATTTATATCTAATAAAACAGTGTGATGGTCAGAGAAGCCATTGGGTGCAATAAAAACATTTATCACTTTATTGTTCCAAGAGTTTTTTTAAATAAAACCTGTCTAATCTCGCTCCACTAACCCTGCTGTCCTTTATTTTAAGCCAAGTGTACTGTCTTACACCTTCATGTCTGTTTCTCCACGTGTCCATCATTTGAGATTCTTTAATAATTTTAGATAAAAGGGCACTTGACTGGCTGTGAGGTTCTTCCCCGTTTCTATCAAGAGTAAAATCCACTGTACAGTTCCAGTCACCCCCCAGTATAACACACACACTGTCATCATATTTATCCATGACTTTTGAGCACTTTTGAACATGAGAAGTTCCTCCTCAATCTCCTACCTATCTTCCACTCAATCTCCTACTTATCTTCCACTTCAATCTCCTGCCCATCTTCCTCCTCAATCTCCTGTCTATCTTCCACTTCAATCTCCTGCCCATCTTCCTCCTCAATCTCCTGCCCATCTTCCACTTCAATCTCCTGCCCATCTTCCTCCTCAATCTCCTGCCTATCTTCCTCCTCAATCTCCTGCCTAGTTTCCTCCCTGCTTCCTAGCCTAGTTGCCCTCTCATTGCCATGACTATGTGCCTCCACAGAGGCCTGAGCTTTATGTGGAAACGCTAGCCTCTTATATTCAACATGCCCACACTGAAAACATTTCATATTACCTGTGTTAGCATACACCATGTATGTTCTCCCCTCATACCCCACTCTAAACGACACATCCAGTTCCTGTTCATTTAAAAACATGAACACGTGTCTCCTAAAAGACATGACGTGTTTTAAAGCTCCATTCTTACAGCCTAGAGGAACTGTTCTAATCGCACTTGCTAACTTTCCATAGCGTGTTAGTCCCCGCTCGATTTCCCCATTGGGAATGAACAGAGGCACGTTAGACAGAGTTACACGGACCATCGGAGCGATCAGCGGCGAAACTAAAACAAACTCCCCACTGACCACAATTCCGACGTTGGTCAGGTGCCTCACATGACTCTCCTCCTTCACGAACACCACCACCGCTTTGTTCGTGCGGGAAGCAGATGATATACTGTCATATCCGATCTCCTTTCCTATTCCCAGTAATACTTCCTCCACCGTCACACCATTTGCCAGTACACACCTGACGCCATTGCGGAGGGAGAGGGGTGACACTACCCTCTGTGCGAGGGACGCCATCCCGCTCCCGCCCTGCTAAAACTCACCTAACTCACCTGACAACCAGGTACACTTCACTTCACCACAATCACTACTAATAAACTTTCTGTAGCTCTATTGAGAAAAATGAAAAAAGGAAAACAGAAAAAAAGCACATGATAGCTCTCACCTCCTGTGACCCCTCACCGACGCCCAAACACTCCCAGCATGCACTGAGAGAGAGAGAGAGAGAGAGAGAGAGAGAGAGAGAAGTGTTTTAAGGTCAGTCGTCTCTGTAATTGCACCCTGTAGCAGGAGTGTTAGTAGATATCTGGAGAACATGCTGAAAGCTACAAGTGCTTCCTCACTGCACGACTCATTTAAAGTTTCCTCATCCGCTTTTTACTCCTCACCTTTATCTCTTTTCTCTTTATATCTTCACCTTTTTTTTCTTTTTTCCCTGTTTTTTTGGACAATTTGTCTATTGTACTGTTTCACTGACCTCCTGCATTATGCATGGCTGCATCCCAAACTGCAAACTTACACACTATTCTACCAGTGTGTAGTGTAAATAGTGTGTGTGGTGTGTTCACACTAGATGGAGTGCACTTCAAGAACCCGGATGATTCACTTCTTCAAGTGTGGAATGTTGGACGCTTCATGCACTCGACACTCGCAGCTTTACTTACTCAGAGGAAGAGGGGCGGAGCTACCAGGTGCTAACACCGGGTGAGAAAACATTCCAAGATGGCTGACGACACTCTGGTGGATGAGACAAACGTATGTTAAATAAACTCACGTTGTGTGATTTATTCCTCAACATATATTGTTATAGCGGTTATACTAAAATGAAACAAAAATAAGTCACACTTTCTGACCAATCACATGTGAGACTTCAAAAGCACTATGCTAAACGTAGAATTGGTGTCCAAATAAACGACGCATTTCATTTATTAAAAAGAAATTAGCTAATTTGTGGGTGTCTCAGTTTCTACCATTGAAACCATGGCAACTGACAGTAAACTTAAGATAAGACTGCCCACTAACGACCACAGCATATTTTTTTTAATGTCATATCATATAAAGTCTCGGTATCTTTCAGTGCTAGTGCTAGTTTTTCACAGGACTGCAAGCTAATACAATTTGGTTGCTAGCTAACAGAAACTGTTAAAATGAGCATCAACAGAAAAAATAAGGATAAATTTAGTTAGGTACAAACTGCTGGCATGAGCAATTATCAATTCCCGTGATCAGGCTTGCAGTGTTAGCTTGCTGTGTAGAATGATAGCACTGGTTTGTGTCAGCGCATCAGTCAGGATCAGCGAGTGAAGTCAGGATGAGATTAATGCTCATGTACGCTGTGGTCAGATTTCGAAAAGCTTTTCCTCTAGTCCACTTTATCAGATAAACACTGCGAGATGAAAGAGCATCAGTGATTTATACGATTGCACGTGACATTTATCACGGTAAAACTCTGTTCCTGCAGATCAATGCACTGCTCGTCTCCGCCCGAGGTCGAGAGTGAAAGGTCAGCGTGCTTTCCGTGAGACGCTCGGATGCTGCCTCCGCTCGTCAATCACACTTAACGTGATTGAACCGTGTGGCGTTTCTCCTCTCACGAGAAGACTTGGGCCTGCAGTTGTTCATCACAACGCACCTGAAAGTGTAAAAGTGCGAAACCTCAAACACCTGAAACTGAGAATCGGAATGTATACAGCAGCTGGAAGGTTTCTACTGCCGGATTAAAAC